>JAHKKF010391219.1:0-21983 GCA_019740295.1 Labeo calbasu | reverse complement strand
AAGTGAAAAAATAAATAAAATAAACACTGGAAAAATAACATTTTGCACAAAAAAAACATTAAAACAAAATAAATTAAATTAAAATAAAGTAAAATAAAAATAAACATATATACACTAAATAAATAGCTTTGCCATCACAGGAATTTGTATTTGCACTGAGCTAATCTGACATAACATTTTATGTCAAGAACATTTTAATGACAAGAAACAGCCTACAAAAACAAAATAGCAGATATTTTGTTGTCTGGTAAACTTTAATATTTATAATACACACCCTAATGCTTTGTATGAACATGCAATTCATTAATTCCAGGTTAGAAATCCACGTGATTGAAGGAATACTGGCAGTGACGTCGAATGAGAACAATACATACTTTAGTTGCATGTTACAACTCAGTTCATCTTTCGTTACTCTTTGCCACTGCTTATCACTTAAGATTTCAAAGCTTAAAGACCAAGATCTGTATGTTTTTGGCATTTAATCAAGCGTTTCATACTGCATTCATTTACTGTGGAGGACTGCGTGTTTGCAAAGTTCACAAAGTCACTGATGCAAAACACGAACCAGTCCAGGAAACGAACAGTCTTTATTATGTTTTGGTGACCCTTTAGCACAATGTAAATCACACAGAAAAACACCAAACTAAGCAGTGCAAAATTATGCATTGACATTATGCACTGAAAGATGTCCAGTGGCACGTTCCCACAGCATATATTTTCAATTTCCTAAAACTGAAGCATTTCTATTAAGTATTTGCGAGGTAGTGTTAAAATTAATATCAGTTTGCAAGTGCATTATTTTTTTTTTTCAAGATAGATTCCCAATTAGTTTTTCCGCTCAAGTGCAGTCGTCTATGTCGCACGCAAAACTGTGTCATTACTTTGGCTATGCTCTTGTGAAACGCAGAATCAGAAGTATAATTCACATTATTACTTTTAGTCATCAAGCTACAGTGCTTTTACAGTGCTAATATGCGTGCATGCCTAAAGCTGGTAATATTTTTATGAAAAAAATATATATATTATGGCAAGTCACTCCAGCAGTTTCCACATTTTAAAGGCATGCAACCCAATGAGGGAGCCCTCAAAAACAATCAATTTGTGCAAATAACACAGTCAGAAGAGTCCTAATAAATGCCTACATCAGAGCTGGAAGATCTCATCCTCCCTATCCCTCAAATTCCTGGTCCGTCTGGTGATTGTAACAGGAACGGCTCCCAAAATGGCCTGCTGGGTGGATGCTCTGTCAGACGTCGGATTGCTGTGACGGAGTTGCTCCATAGATGAAATCCTTTAAATGAAAAAGTGAATGTTTTAAATGACTTCATTACTGGAAAGGTTAAGCTAAAAGGTTATGTCGTGTTACCTGCCATTTCTTTGTGAATATTTGTAAGATTGCTTAGAAATTTCTGATTATAAATTGCTTTCAAGTAAAGGGGTGTTCACACCTAGAACAATAACTATAAAGGCGGCACACTTACACAGGGCATACAGATCAAGTCAAAAGTTTACATACCTCTTGCAGAATCAATAAGAAGGACACAATGCATTAAGAGCCAGGGGTGAAAACTTTTTGAATCTGAAGATCAAGGTACATTTAACTTATTATGTCTTCTGGGAAACATGTAAGTATCTTCTGTAGCTTCTGAAGGGCAGAACTAAATGAAAAAAATATGTTATTTAGGCTAAATAAGAAAAATGTACACACCATTCTGTTCAAAAGTTTACACCCCTGGCTCTTAATGCATCGTTCTTCCTTCCGGAGCATCAGTGAGCATTTGAACCTTCTGTAATAGTTGCATATGAGTCCCTCTGTTGTCCTCAGTGTGAAAAGATAAATCTCAAAATCATACAGTCATTGTTGGAAAGGGTTCAAATACACAAAAATGCTGAAAAACCAAAGAATCTGTGGAACGTTTAGGACTTTTCTGAAGAACAGCAGGCAGTTTAACTGTTCAGGACAAACGAGGGACTCATGAACCACTATCACTAAAGAAAAAAAAATAATAATTCAGGTGATAATACAGTATTAACAGGGCCACTTTATAAATTCAAGCCAAGTACTACATAAAAAAAATAACATGCATTTTGTATGATCCCTCTTATTTTGGTCAACTTATTAACATTTTGCAGATTCTGGAAGGTGTGTGAAAACTTTTGACTTCAACTGTATATACAGGCCTCCAGACTAACATTTGAGACCAGTGGCGACAGCACCTGATTTAATATTAGTAATACTACATGTCTTGTCTCTTGGAACAGTAGCTTGAGTTGGGTTGGGTGTAGATGTAAATTTAAGCATCTGAGCTTAAAACGTATGCAAATTGTAATTTTTTTTTAGAAAATAACTGATCGATTTGCTAGATAAGAATCTTCTTCCTCAGCTGGGATCGTTTAGAGCCCTTTGAAGCTGCATTTAAACTACATTTTGGAAATTCAAATTTAGGGGCACCAAAGAAGTCCTGTATATGTTGAGAAATCCTGAAATGTTTTCCTTAAAAAACAATGTTTTTAAGACTGAAGAAAGAAAGACATGAACATCTTGGATGACAAGGCGTTGAGTAAATTATCTGTAAATTTTTGCTCTGAAAGTGAACTACTCCTTTAATATCTGGCATTCCACAGGTAAAACCACACATGGCACCACCATGGTAAAAACAAAAGTTTGTATGGTATCTAGAATGGCTGTGAGGTATTTAGTTATTTCTGCATCAGTGTTGTTGAGAATGTCAGCAGCTTATTTCTTCTGGCTTTAAACTAGTTTATCTCACCATGACAATTATGGTTTGTATCAGAGACCTCTGTACCAAACTCAAATGTTTCTCACTGGATCTGTTTAGTAGTCACATAATCGAGACCAATTAGCAGGTAAAATGCATTTTGCCATTTGAAAGTCATCCATGGGTTGCAACTGGCCTGTGGGCTGTAGTTTGGACAGCGCTGCTATAAAGATAACTATAACAATAACTATATAGCCTCCACTAAAGCAAAATAACGTTCTGTTTATTACAAGCACACACTGTGGTTATGTATCATTTGAAATGTTTGACCTCTTTAAAAGCAGAATGGATTCTGACTGGTTGTCAATGTTTTTACTGTTTATCAACTGGGAAAAAACGTTATGATTTTAACAATACCATTCCTCTATGCTTGTTATAGTTGAGGTGTGGACTATTTCAGTTTAGGACTAACTTGTAGTATTGTCCTTGGTGTGAACGTACCTTAAATTTTACATCCTTTTTTTTGGTACGAATCAGCTGATGTTCACTGTAACCTCTCCCAAGTCATATGACTCATGGTTCTTTCATTAAACTAAAACTTGCTGAACAGCTCAGCTGACAGCAAACAAAACGACTGCAATAAGTGAACTCTGTAATATCCTAACCTAACCTAACAATGACAGCAGTCATAATTTCATTCTGACAACTTACTGTTTCTCTCCCTCCTGGCAGGTCTTCACAGCTGCTTGTTTGGACTGACTGATCAAGCTGTCTATCTTCTTCAGGTATTCCACTGGTGACAGATCAGCATTGGCTTCACATCTAGAGTCTGTTTGGCTTTTGGGAATCTCATTAGAAATCTCTGTGTGTATTTGTGCTGGACTTGTCTCGTCCTCGGTCAATTCTACTCCATTTGTGAACGACACAGACTCTGTCAGCACCGGGATGAAGAGGGACTCCTTCAGGAATATTGAATCATTTGTGTACAGTCTGTTTGCCCTTTTGATTTGCTCCATCTGTAAAGACAGAAAAAGAAGTTTAACCTACATAATGTTGATAGTTATGTAATTGCCTCCAAAATAAAGGTTCAAAGGTCACATTTCTCAAATACCTGCTTTCTGTTTACTTACAGACACGCCATATTTCAGTGATAGTCCTTGCAAAGTCTCACCGGGCTGGACTTTATGTTCAATTCGTCTTTGTCTAACGGGTGATAATGAAGAGGTCACCAGGCTGCCGTAGGACCGGGTGCGCTGGCCGCGTAGGAGGCCGTGAGTCCCGGCCAGTGACGCTGAGTGATCCGCAGACATGACCCGAGCTCCAGCGTTTATCTAATAATGACTTAAGATGAACTTCAGCTGACCATCTGCGGCTGCTGAACGCATGACGGCAGGACTGAACATAACAGCTTCTGTTATGAGTCAATTTAACGGGGAGAAATAAAGTCTGCAAAAATAAAAACAAACTCTGATTTAATTGTCACGCACTAAGAATAAACTGGAAATAAAGCGTTTAACGCTGCTCAACCGGTGGAGAAGTCACACTGTGAGAAATAATAATTCAGTCCTAACGTTACGTAGACTCAGAGACGTTTGAACGCTTTAACTTATTAGGTACGCTTAAATAACAGTGGCACCCCAAAATGAATAATTCAGACATCAAGTAATACAATAACCTATAAAAATAACAGAGAAATATTACCGGTCGCTGTTACATTTTCAGTTCGGACAGTCCTAAAACTTATTTTGTCCCAAGCCCTGAACAAATTAGCTTAGCCTCTGTTGCCATGGCGTCAGCTAAATTAAGATCCGCCCATGTCCCACTCATTTTAGCAAATCGATTCTTTCGGTCAATGAATTGATTAAAAATGATTCATCTGTTCTTTTCCGTCAGTACGTGTTTTCTGAGGTTTCACATGCCTTGAACACGAATAAAGCTTATTTCGAAACGGACAGTAAGTCATTAGAAAAACAGTGGTTTAGCTCTGAATAGATTAGTCCGAATTGCAAAGGAATCGTTCACGAAGTGACTCGATTCGTTTATGAATCAGACACCATTACCCATAATTCCAGAGACACAAACAGGAAGAATGGGATGTTTTAGTAAGGCTGCTTATCGGTGGCATTGAAATAAGAATTTAGCTGTTTTTACCTGAAAAAGCAAGACTGCAGGTCGCCAATCATGTCTTTCAAAAGGGAGGGTGATGATCAATGTCAGCTGAATGTACTGAAGGTATAACAAAAACAGCGAGCGCACAAAAATATGCGTTATTTGTACTCATACACCAGTCCCTTTTTCACTATTTTTCTGTCTCTGGTTCTCTTACAAGAAACGACGTGTTGCAGATCTCCTGTCTAACTTCATCCCAGATGATGAAGCTACTCTGATGAAAAACGGAAGGTGATTATTTCTTGCTGGTTGTTTGGATTGAAAAATGTAGTAATATGTGTTATGTGTTAAGTAAAATGTATTATCCCCCACTGTAGATACAGCTGCCTTGTGTGTTCTCACCGTCCTGTGTTTGACACTGTTGATATGCTCATGGTGCACAGGAAGGGAAAGCGACACCTTGAAGGTGAGATTCTTCATATGTGTGTACTCAGCTACTTTATAAATTAACGTTTTTTGTCCTCTTTGATCTATTTGTTTATAGGAATGAAATGGTTCTACGGGAAAAAGAACGACCTGCAACGTGAAATTGATAAAAGAAGACATCAAGACTATGTTAAAACAGAAGATGAGCGACAGGTAACTGAATTCAGTTTCTTTAACCAGTAGAATTCGAAAGTCCATCCAACTTTTTGTCATCTGTCATATTATAATTGATATAAAAATGAATGTGAAAACTTTACACAAATTTGAAATTAATTTATTTGGCCATAAAAGAGTGCAGCATTGAAAATATTTCTTTTTCATTTTACATCATATTTCTTTATTTTAATTTTTCAGATTTTCAGAACCCAGAAGTACTGTAATATACATATAAACAAGGTCCTATACTCAGTACAGTTTTGTTTGTCCTCAGGAACCCTCCAGTTCAGCTCCTCTACTGAGCCAAACACGTAAAATTACCCATCATGCCCTACTCAGAACTGCTCCGTACAGTAGCTGCCACAGAAAGGCCAGGTAATGTGAGCTGAACCACCTTTGTGTCATAAATTTTTATAGTCCTCTCTAAACTGTTTGTCTTTTTAGTTTCATTGATTCATTTTTTTTTTTATTTTTGCATGTTCTACATTCATTAAGTGAACGATTGGAATTGTCAGGATGTGGCCAAGAAGACAGAAAAGATCAAATCAATATCAGCTCATCAACTCATTCATCCATTAGGACTGAAAGTATTGGCTCCATGTCAACAACTAGTACAACAGGTACAGCAAATATCTATTCATTTGAATTAATGGAGTCATTCATTCTTTTAATTTTCCAAATGCATTGTGTTAATTGTCATTTGTAGTGCATCAGGGACAGACTGAAGGGAATGGAGTGACAAAGAAGAAGAAGAACGGATCCAGGAATGTGCGTGAGCCTATAACCGAGGAGAGATGCAGAGAACTGGAACACTACCTCAAATTAAAAAGGTATGGCAACATTTGACACCTTGACTAACATTTAACACATTCTGACTGTAGAACTAATGCTAACACTCAAATAGGTATTAAATTAACAGCTCACCCAAATATGAACATTTGCTGAAAATTTGCCCTCTCAGGCCATGCAAAACAAATTTGGAGAAATTTAATATTGCATTACTTGGCTCTCCAAGGGATCCTCTACAGATTTCTCCAGATCTGTTTTGGTTAAACAAACTCAATGACATCTTGGATGACCTGAGGGTGTGTACTATTAATTTAAAACTAAATGATCTCATCTGTAGTACCCACATAGAAATCATTAAATTTATTAAATCATTAACTTTTTCTCACTTGTCTGTTCCAGTTCGGGATGGCTGCAGGACAGAAGTGGTAAATGGGTTAAAGATGAAAATGTTGAGTTTGACTCGGATGAAGAAGAACCGGATCTGTTGCCTCCTTGCAGGGAATCTTCATAGCACGCGATACTGTTCAGCAACTGCCAAAAATGCTTCAGGATACATTTAAACTGAGTGGCATGCGATATGATGATATTGTCTCTGGTCACAGCTCTCATATAACATCTCTGTGACCTACTTTATATACAAAAGGTCGAAACTTTAAGGCATTCTTTTTGGAAAAGAGCATTTTGCAAATTGTATTAGTACCATGTACTTGACATCTTGTTTAACCAACAGAGGATGTTTTTTATTATAGAAAATGCAAAAAGAATTGTCATATTTCTATGTGAATAAAGTGAGGAGGTTGTGACCTCCTCATTTTGTTGAATCTCATGTGGTGTATTGTCACATATATCATTATCATTTATCATTATCATTTATCACTTTCAGTGTCAGAATGTAGATTGTATGATGGAAGAAGTGCAAATCTGTTCCAAATCAAGAACAGAATGTGGAACGGCTGCTTCGCTGTGTGGATCCTTTGCCAATGCCATCAGTTTTTGGCATAGTGGGATTTCACATTTTGAAGTAGGACTGTAAAGTTTAGCCAGCTACCAAAATCAAAACCCAGTATTAACTTAAACACTTCAAGTCATAAATCTGTCAAATAAAAAAAATGTTTTAAAAAAGGTATATATTTGTCTTTAAAAACAGAAATAATGGTAGTGGATCTTGAGAATTTTCCTATGTTAGCATGTGTTCCAAGGGGGGAGCATAAATCTCCTCGAGGAAGGTGGTATATTTGGAGCTTTGTAACTCAAACCCATGAGACTAGGTTTCATGACTGGGTGGTTTGTGTGTAAAAATAGGTTAGCGGAGGGGGAGCAGGAAGCCCCGCCATAGGATATTGAATAGTTCCATTTGTTTTGTGCCTGTGGGTTTAGGTCATCATATAATCAAAGTTATGACATGAGTCATGCATTTTATCTCAATCCTCCATTAATTCAATAATGCATCATCTAAATTAAATCTAAATAGTTACAGAGTCCAGATCTACAAAGGATAATGAAGCTGTTTTGTACATTGAGTCTGCTCGAGAGCATCTGCTTTGAGAATGCATTACAGTACTTTCAATACTCACAATACTATATGGGGCCGCTCAGCACAGCTGCATTTATGTGATCAAAACATACAGTAAAAATGGTGATATTGTTAAATATTACAATTTAATTTTTTTGTATTTTAATGTATTCTAAAATAATTTATTCCAGTAATTGCAGAGTTAAATTTTCAGCAGTCATTCAGTGTCACATGGTCCTTCAGTAAACATTTTAATATGCAGATTTGGTTTTTAAGAAAACATTTGTTATCAACAGTTACTTACTATTTTGTGGAAATGGTTTTTATTTTCTATTCTTTGATGAATAGAAAGTTCAAAAGTTCAAAATAATGTATTTGTAATAGAAGTTTTCTATAAAAAAAAAGTATGTTAAAAAAAGCATTTGTTTTTTTCTCAGTTGTGAGATATAAATTCGCAATTGTGAGTTATGAAGTCAGAATTCTGAGATATAAACTCACATATCTGATTTTTTTTCTCATTATTGCGTGATATAAACTCACAGTTCTTATAAAGTCAGAACTGCAAGATATAAACTAACAAATCTGACTTTTTTCTCAGAATTGCATGACATAAACGTGCAACTGAGTAAGTCAGAATCGCTTGATATAAACTCTTCATTGTTATAAAGTCAGAACTGCGAGATATAAACTCAAAAATCTGACTTTTTTCTCAGAATTGCATGATATCAACTCCGATTGTGAGTTATTAAGTGAGATTTGTGATATAAACTCACAAATCTGATTTTTTTTTTTCTCAGAATTGCTTGATATAAACACAGTTGCGAGTTAAGTCAGAATTGTAAGATATAATCTAGAAATTCTAAGAACATATCAGTCTTTTTTTTCCACTTCTGAGAAAAAAGTCAGAACTGTGAGTCTGTATCACAGAATTCTGAATTCAGACTTGCGAGATAAAAAGTCGAAATAACCTTCTTTATTTTTAATTACCATAGTCTTCCATAATTTAATGCATCCTTGCTGAATAAAACTAGTAATTTCTTTAAAAGAAAAAAAAACCCTCAAACTTTTAACGGGAGTGTATGTCAGTGTTTTGATAGAACAAACCTGGATTAAATGACGGTTTTGTAATTTAATGAAACTTAGTCTGATTAGACAATATAGAACGTAATATTTTATTTCAAATATTTACAAAAAACCTTTTTGGGAGCACCATACTATCAGAAAATGAGCTGAGCAACTGGTGTCTTTTTCAAGTTTGCAAACTGAGGTATTAAGGAGCAGGTCAATTTTATTAGATCAGAGCTTTTGATTTGATGAAATCCACAAAAAGCAATGAAGTCTTATCAAGCTGGCGATAATGATATCCACAATGGCCGATGGCGAATGGTAAAAGCATATCAGTAGGTCATCTGAAGGGGTTGTCCTGGCTGTTACTTGAATGTCTGTAGGACTCCAACAGTGCACATGGAGAACTTTGATATCTCCTAAATGAGCTAAACTCCATCCTCTTTTCAACTTACTCTCTGCTGACGAACTGGAGATGGGATGGATACAAAAAATATTAAGTTCAATGTAGCAAAAAACTGTTCATTTTTCAGCTACAGACAAATACAAGGTGCAATGTTTCAGAAAATAAAATGAGAATACACTCACGGATGTCGTTGTTTCTGGTGATGGCCATCGCGGCTCTTGCGCGCGGGCCCTGCTGGGTGAAGTGATAACCAATTTTTATGATGCTGGGGTTGTTTTCCAACATAGACGCAATCTCCATCTCAACCGAGTCGCCCAGTTTCTGTCTCTGTGAGAATGCAAATGAACAATTTCATCTTCAGATTTAAACACATGCCTTTAGATGTTTCTGGCAGGAGTGTTTTAGCCTCTTACTTGGTTGTCAATCTTAATCTCAGTCAGAGTGGAGTTTTCTTCCAGTGCTTTGATGATGGCCATCATGCCTTGTGCAGTAATGAAGTTGGACTCAATGTTAAGGCTCTGCAGGGTAGTGTTGGACTGTAACATCTCGGCTATGGCCTAAATCACAGGAACAGAGTGGAAGAAACAACTGACATCAGCTTTCCATAATTTCCACAATACATAGAGGGTTGAAAAATGATTTTGAGACAATGACGCAATGAATGAATGAACAAAACAACATCAAAAACACACGCTTCAGGACTTACATAGGCCACGGGGTCGTTACTGCGCGTCCCAGCGATGCTGAGGCTTACCACTTGTGTGTTACGCTTCATAGCCTCAAAAATCTCTTTCAGAGTTGGGATGGGAATGTCCTACAGCAACACAAACAGTCATTACTACCCCGTTCTGCTCATGCACAGAAATGCATCAATTCGTATGATTAATTATGGTAATTAATCAGAAGCTTGCAAGAAAACAAATGCTGTTAATAATAATAATATTATGTCTAGTCAGTAATGTGATCATTATTAGTATTGAGGCTGGAGTACAGTTTACCGGGATGTTGTTAAGGTTGACCTCCATGACCCTGCTGTCGTTTTTCTGGAGGCAGCGGAGAGTGTCCTCCACATCTGTGTCATTAGGAGGCTCGTCGGGATACACCTTATACACATCTGGCTTCACCACACCTAAAAGAGTACAGAACTATGATACAGAGCTATTGTATAATGACATTATGTGGTTCGGTGTTAAATGTGCTGTGTGTATACGTACTGTTGATGCCTTCTGTGTTTGCAATCTTGCCGGTGGTGTTCAGGGCATCGTAATATTGCTTGTTGCTCATGAGTGTGTACATTCCCAGGATGGCTGTGAGGATACAAGAAACTCATTAGATAATGACATAAGCATTCAATACTTTTGGACTACTCTTATGGGATCCCGGTGTATTAATAAAAACATATTAATAACAGTAACATTTTACAGTAAGGTGTCATTTCTTAATATAAGTTAATGTATTAACTAACATGAACAAACAATGAACAATACATTTATTACACTTTTTACTAATCTTTGTTAACGTTAGTTAATAAAAATACAGTTGTTCATTGTTAGTTTATGTTAGTTCACAGCGCATTAACTAATGGTGACAAACAACTTTGATTTTAATAATGCATTAGTAATTGTTAAAATTAATATTAACTAAAATTAATAATGCGGTAGAAGTATTGTTCATTCTTAGTTTACGTTAACTAAAGTAGTTAACTAATGTTAACTAATGAAACCTTATTGTAAAGTGTTAACTTAACTATACAAACATAAATAAAATACTCATTTTAATTAATGAATAAATGTTCAGATAACAAGAATAATAATATTGAAAAATACACATTAAAATGCTAATAATATTTCTAATAATAAAAATAAAATGCAAATAAAATAATACTAATGATAAATATAAATGCTACTATTACAATAATAATAATAATAATGAAATGGTAATAAAATTGTTCATATTAATTCATGTTAATTTAATAAATAAAACAAAATATATATAAAAGATAGAAATAATATAGCAAATTTAATTTAATTATTTATATTAATAATATAAATAATAGTTTAATATAAAAAAATCATTATGATTATAATAGTATATTAATAAATGTATAATCCATGAATTAATAATTAATTAATAATTATTTTATTAATAATTATTTAATAATTAAAACATTGTTATAATGATACTTTTAGATGCATATATTTACATAGTATTATAAATAGTACTAATTTAAAATGACATAATACATTTTTAATGACTAATTTTAAATAATTATTTTAATTAATAATTTTAATTATTACAAATCATAAACTAATAAACTAATTTTGGTAACACTTCATTTTAATGTGTCCTTGTTACATGTACTTACTATTAAAATAACAATTATTTATGCATAATTACATGCATAAAGCCAAACCCTAACCATAGAGTATGTACATGTAGGTAACTAATATAACTCAGTACTTAAATGTAACAAGGACACCTTAAAATAAAGTGTAACAATAATGTTATATATAAATATTATATTTTTAGAAGATGTTTTATTTATATAGCACCTTTCCATAGCTCAAGGTCACTTTACAAAGTATATTACAGATATATTTGTACCTCCACACACACATTACAAACACATGAAGCCACATATGGCCACCTTTTAATGAATAATTCTTTTTTAATTAGTTAATCTTTCATGCACAAATTTGGACATGTCAGTTAAACTGTAAAATTGCATTTGAACAGCAGGTGGCGTTGACTAACCAGTGAATCCACTATAAACTCCCTCTCCAGGTTTCAATTAGCAATGGCTGGACTGCTGAAAAAATACAGTAGGGCAACCGCAGCTAAAATTGGGATTGGGATAGACCAGACCTTACCTTTGTACTACAGCTTGAATTCCATATTCAGAAACAATAACCAGATTAAACCCACCAGCACTATTTAGAAATCCAGTTAGCCACCCTGCATCTCAGCAAAAACAGACTCATCCATTAAATCACCAATGGCAAACCCCTATTGACAGTTTAATCCAGAACTGGACGTGTTCCAGAGTTAAAACTGTGTTGTGAATGAGGGGCTCTGCTGGGAAATCTGCAGCCAGTGACACACTCCAAAACCCCACAGCTTTAAACGTCCTTTAGGGCAAAGGCTTACTACTAAGTGCTCACAACAGAAGCTCAAGGACAATTAGACTATTGACTGGTTTTCAACACTTTAGTATGTTAAACGAAGAATATGTTGCATTTTTAGTAAATGCTGCCAACACACAGTCATAGAGTAGCCAACCCAACACACAAGCACAAACACTTTCACTCCATCTCTGCTCATGTTGACTAGTTGGCTGTTGCTTGTTTTATTTTGGTGAGCTGCTGAGCTTGGGGAAACAGATACTGTGAGGTATAATTCTGTGTATGACCTACACCGTCCATAGTTCCACATATAAGTCAGCTAGGCTGTTTCTTTTATATTGTATATGCATTAAAAATACAGTGTCATATGAGACACTGATTGTCGAACACAAATAGAACAGATGAAATTAGACAGGGTTTGATTGACAATTGTTATGCACGGGGTATTGTGATCAGCTGTTTACAATAGCAAATAGAGGATTAGTCCTTAGTCAAGGATCAAAATTTGGATTAGAGTCAGAGCCGTTTACAGGACATTACAGATTAGTTTTAGAAGAGTTGTAATGTATATCTAGAGCAATCCGGACCGGATATCTTTGGTTGTTTTATATCATGTGAAAGGAAACAAAAGGAACATAGAAGAAATGTGATGCCCACCTGCAATGTCACACATTTCAGCATCTGTTGCGTTCTTCAGTGCTTCCTCCAGCTCAGGTTCCAGAGTGATCTGTTCCTCCACAGGGATTTGTCCTGATCCTGGTTTAGGCACAAAGGCTTTACCTACAGGCAATTGAGACAAAGAGAACAAGAGAGACAAAGATTTACCATAAAAAAAAAACATAACCAATCCATAACTGTGTCCTCAGTGAGAAAATTAAGATTCTTATGTTTACTTTGACATCCAGCTACTAAACACCTGCATTGCTCACGAGATGTGTTGCTACAACTGCTCGAGGACGGAGAAAATGGCAGATAGTGTACAACTGGCAGAGGGCGGAAATATGCTAATATGGGACAGTCTGTCAGCGGCTGTGGGCGGGGCCTGAGCCGTTACACGTCATATTGCTCTGGAAATCAAAACGGCTTGATAATTGAGACTGTTTAGGGTTTTCTTGGGGATAAAAAAAAACAGGAGTGAATGGATTATTATCATTGTAGGGTGATTGTGTCCACACACACCATGTAAAAGTGAATTTTGCATCCAATGTACCCTTAATGAATTTTATTTTATTTTGTATCAGATAGTGACTAGTAAGTGGCAAATCTGCCTTTAGATATTAAAAGTGTTATGTTAACATGAATCCATTGGTGGTGGTACCTCTCTTCTCCCCTGTAAAGGGCACCAGGTCATCTCTGTCCTTGTGTTCCATGGCCTGCTTCTCCAGGTAATCCATCAGGGCGAAGCGATCAAAGGGGCCTGTGGGATTTTTCTTGGTCTGGTCGCGCTGACGGAACCCGGCTGGGAGCATGGCATTCTGAAAGGTCAAGAAAATGACCATGTTTAAAATGATTTCTCCAAACAGAAATCAAATGCCAAATTCAGCCAAGTAGGTATAACTGCAAAGCGGAGATCTCCAAAATGGGGCGTGAACTCCAAAAGTGGGCAGAACCTCCAAAATGGGGCGGGGTCTCATCACGCAAAGACTTTCACCATTGACTCTGGCTTCAGCCAATTGTTATTGACTTTTTTTAAAATAGAACTTCATAAATCAAACATTGTTTCTAGTTGATCTAAAATAAAATATGCTAAATAAATACTCTCAGTGAAAACAAAGCCCCAAAGCTTGTGGCCAGTGGTGTTCAGACTGGAGTTTGAACCTCTGCTTAATGATATAAACGGCCACAACCAATAAAATCCTTAGAATCGGCCGTAGGGCGGAGTTTGCTCTGAAGTGGACTGGGGGGGAAAATTGCGCATGCTTGTCATGTGCCTGTCTGTCAATGGGAGTAATCCACACCCTGTTTTGGAGCTCCCAGCCCGTTTTGGAGTTCCCACCCCCATTTGGAGATCTTCAGGCTACAGTTATACCCTTCTCAATTCAGAAGCAATTATACTTAATTAGAACACTGGAATACTTTACACTGATTGTTCAATCAGAGTCAAGTATTGGGCTAATGTTTATATTAGACCACTGTTCCAAAACACCATTACTTTCATGTCTCTCACGTCACACCCTGATTACATGTAATCTGGATTGCGTAATCAGATTCCAAAAATGAAGTACTCGTAATTAGAGTATATTACATTTTCTAAATGCTTATAATCAGATTACAGTTACTTTTTACTTTTTATAGATTACATTAATTGTATGGTCTTACATTAAACCCAGTTTGAGAAACCCTGGATTAGTGTAATGTTTAATGCTTTTTATGGTGTTGATATTAAAAAATTGATTATATTTATCTTTTCTTTTTTATATCAACACGGTATATTTAAAGGTTCAGCCAAAAATGAAAAATATGTCATTTATTACTCACCCTCATGTCATTCCAAACCTTTGGAGCACAAATTAAAAAATTTTTAAGATATATTTTTTTGTAATTACCACATTCAAGGCAGAGAAACGTAGTAAAGGCATTGTTAAAATAGTCCATGTGATTGTGTGTTTTAACCGTAATTTTATGAAGCTATGAAAATACTTTTTGTGCGCAAAGAAAACAAAAACACCAACTTTCATGTGCATTCCTTTGCTTGTAAACAAGGCACAGTGCATATATTTTCTCATATTCTCGTACCTTCAAAAATTACAGTTGAACCAATGTGTCACATGGACTATATTAACAATGTCCTTACTACGTTTCTGTGCCTTAAATGTGGTAGTTGCGTTGCTTTCTATGCAGGGTCAGAAAGCTCTCAGATTTCATCAAAAATATCTTTATTTGTGTTCCGAAGTTGATCAAAGGTCATGTAATCTGTAATCAGTAACAGACTACAATTTGTAAGAAATCTACCAAGCTTTCCATACAAATGCCACTGATGCAATCTTGTGTCTCGATTGTAGTGAAAATGGCTTCAGAGGTTCTGATCAAAATGATCAGGATGGAATCAAAATGACTGGATTGAATCATAATCTGTAGCTGAAAAACTGGAGTCTGTGACCATCATACTCTACACTATGCAGTTTTCTGTGAAATCTGTCTAGTTAAATCTACAGACTGACTCTGACTTTAAAACTGCAGTCCGTAACTTTTGGCACTCTAGCGGTTAATAAACAGAACTGTGTGCGTCTTGCGAAAGAATATTGTGACCGGAGCTACTTCCCTCTGTTTATGTCTGTGAGAAATCACGGAGGTACTACACTGTAAAAAAACAACTTAAAAAAAAGTTGTTTTAACTTAAAAAAGTAAGTGTACATGCTGCCTTAAAATTTTAAGTTTACTCAACTCAAATATCCACATTTTCTTGTAGTACAAGTTAACATTTCATGTTGACTAAACTTATAATTTTAAGGCAGCATGAACACTTACTTTTTAAGTTGATGAATACTCCACAACGGTCCCTACCAGAACCAGTCTAGAATAGTCAGAATATAAAATGCATTATAGGTGTAACGTAGTGATTCAGAATAAGCCAAAATCGTGGTTTGGAAAACGGATTTATGATGTGCTCGCTTATTATATACGTTTTGTACATTTTAAATACAGAAAAAGTTATGGACTGCAGCTTAAAGCAACATAAGTGTCAACTCTTCCAGACTGTAAATTGGGACAAAAATTTTGGTAAAAGTCGTGTAGTGTATTCTAGCCATAAGTTGTTTTTAAAAAAAGTGTTTTTTCTTTGGTCAAATCTTATCTCATCTTTTCTACCACTGGTGTTTCCTTAAAAATAAGTGCATGTGGCATAAAAGTCTACTCAAATGTGACCTAGCCATGCTTTAGTTTCAAACAGTTGTACAGCATAGTACCTCAGGGTCCATCTCCTGGAGTTCATACTCCAGCTGGTCCAGCTCTTCGGCGCTGAGCCCCTTGAGGATGGCATCCTCGTCAATGTCTCGGGGATCACTCTTAGACATGCTTGCCACTCGGTGGTACTTTCAATTCACACAGCTCGCCCAGAGACAGCAGGCCCTGAGAGAGAGATAAAGTTGCACAAAAAAAAACTTGTTTTACTACATTTGGCTTGCAAATAAGAGACAATAATGGCTGCTTGCTTTATTCGGTTCGTTCAATACTTTCTGTAGAAGTTGAGAATGAATGGGAAAACCTGCTTTCCAGTCCAAGTCACTTTCAAAAGAGCCAGCCACTGAAAAGGCATGATAGGGAACTGCTTACATTGTTAAATGCCACAAAGCCCAGTTGAATTAAAAGGACAAGGCTAGCATTTGTGTACAGGAAAGAGCTTTTAGGGGTCTGAAGGTACAATGTACTTGGGAACAGAGACAACACGATCTAATTACAGTAGATGCGCTGATCATATGGGACGTGAGGAAAGTACTCACTGCTTCTTTCATTCCAAGGTAGAGAGACAGAGAGAATCTTGTCTATTTTTAGTCTCTGAACAGTAACGCTCAGGTTTTGGGTTACAGTAAGGAGGAGAAGGTTAGCACTGTGAGGAGTTATCAGTGGCTCACACTCATGTGAAGGTGGCCCATGTTGCCGCCAGTCCGCCTTGTGAAACAGACTGATAGTCATAGTCTAGTCACCAGTATCAGACCACCACACCCAAACTGGATCTACAACACAAACTACAGACAATACAGCCTAACATGTTGTGTAACTGAACCGAACTCATCCGTCTGTAACTACACGTTGGAAAATGTTAAAATGTCTTGTGTGGTTATAACAGCAACAAAAAAAAAAAAGTATTTTATTTTTCATTTAAATACATAAAGATTCTTAAAATTTCCCTTGGCATATTATTTCTTATTTTATTTTAGGCATAAACTCACAGCATTTTTTTAAAATGTATGCATAAAATGTGAAAACCGAAAGATATTTTCTCTGAAAACAGGTCTTAAAGAACAAGTTCAAAAATTTACAGATAATGTACTTACCCCCTTGTCATCCAAAATGTTCATTTCTTTCTTTCTTCAGTTGTAAAGAAATTATGTGAGGAAAATATTTCAGGATTTCTCTCCATATAGTGGACTTCCATGGTGCCTGTGAGTTTGAACTTCCAAAATGTAGTTTAAATGCAGTTTGAAAGGGCTCTAAACAATTCCAGCTAAGGAATAAGGGTCTTATCTAGCGAACAATCGGTTATTTTCTAAAAAAGCATCACAATTTATATACTTTTTAACCTCAGATGCTCATCTTGTCTAGTTCTGCGTGAACTCTGTGTATTCCGGTTCAAGACAGTTAGGGTAGGTCGAAAAACTCCCATCTCATTTTGTTCCCCAACTTAAAAATCGTTCAAAATCGTTTTCCTCAAAAAACATCATTCTTTACGACTGTAGAAAGAAAGACATTAACATCTTGGATGACAAGAGAGTCAGTACTGAGTTAAAATCTGTAAATTTTGTTCTGGAAGTGAACTTATCCTTTAATATATTATGTAAGGATTTTTTAAAGAATGCTTAGGTAATATTACACAGAAAAATGATTACTGATACAGAATGATTTTTGCATTTTTGCACATACAGTAAAACTTTAAAGACTGCAATATGAGTTGCATATACCACATCTGCTTGTGATCAAACTAAGATGGTTTGCATGACACAAAGCTAAAGCTCTCCAAACATGTCTGACTATAATCTTTCAGATGCTTTTAATGTGTAAATATTTCTAACCTAATTACTTTTTAACTGTTAGTCAAACTTTAAACTGGGCAATCGATGTTTACAGCCATGTGGTAAAATCATTTGGGGACTAGTGAGATAATGGTCTATAAATATATGCTAATACACATTACTACTAAATATCACACAATGAATCACACAGACCTGTTATGTTCTGCACTCTTAACACTTCTACACACTTCTAATACTTGAAAAAAAATAAATAAAAAAAAATAAACAATTTGCAGATTAATAGAGTTAGTAATGGCTGATTTTACATTTTTGGAAAATGTAAAAAACAAATGTGTGTTTGTGTTTGTTTTGGGTGTGTGTTTGTGGTTGTCTGCCTATCCGAGGTGTTAGACCAGAGTAGTGTGGCACTAATTTGTAAAGCCAGTGACACAAACACAGGATCAGAGAGCTAAGAACAGAAAATAAAAACTAAAGATTATAGACATCAATTCACCCACCACAAGTTTACTGATTCCAGAAGCAACATTACCATCACTAAACTCAGCCCTTTCCTCATTTCAAGAATAATTATGAATCATTTGCAGAAAATTATGTTGTTTATTCAGATTTAGCTACTTCAGATGTCTTTAGCTAGATTAACAGCAAAGCTAGAAATGCAAAAAAAAGAAACTGAATGAAGTGGAGACAGGCTAAATTGCTTTGAATGAACAATTTGCTAAAATGTTGCTTGTTATATATCTAACTAATCTTATTTTAAGTTTAATTGTGTAATCTCAGTTCTACACAAATTCAAATTACACTAAGTATTTTATGTGAACTCCTAAATGACCTTGCCCTTAGAAATGGACAATGCATCTGACACCATTCTTTCAGGAACCCGTCAGTCTATAAGACTGACGGCTCAACGATTATAAATAGCCATTAACTACTTTGTCTCTTCATTCTTACAATAAACATTCAGGCCAAAAGCAGGCCTTCTGCCGACCAGGTGTCATCTTTTTGTGTTGTGCACATATCCCAGGAAAGAGCGGCAGTCCGCCTGTTCCTAACACCTGTTCTCACAGCTCCCAAGTGACACCAACTCAAGCCTTAAAAGTATTAGCTGAGTTTCACCTGTTCAAGCTCTCTAGTTGTGAAAAGGGTTTTTTAAATTAGTCCTTCAACGTGGAATCCTTGTTATTTCACTATCGCAAGGCAGTAGCCAATATCTGATGTTTCCAAATTGAGAAAATATTTCTTTAACTCAATTTATTTTTAGGTACAACATACAAATTATAATTAGACTTTGACCTTTTGAATAAGAATTTCATATCCCGTGGTTGGAATTCAATCTAATTGATTTGTGTATATAAAACAGATCTCATTTTAAAAATCTCATAATATGGTGTTCTAATTTTAATCATTATAATGATTAAACTGCAAATTGAACTAACAAAATCTAATATGGCATGTGTATTGAATTGTTTACATGATTAAACTTGTACAAAAAAAGAAAAACAATACTGACAGACCTAGGCAGAAATTCCACAATCTTAAAAACAAGTTCCAAAGAAGAACCATTTTTTCTTAGTGTGAAGAACATCTAAAGAATCTTATTCCACTATAAAGAGCCTTTTGATAAATGGAAAAGTTCCATGAAGATTCCATAAAGGTTCTTCATGGAACCAAAGATGCCAATAACGCAAACTTTAACATCCATCGAACAAGGTTCTTCACAGTGGAAAAAGGTTCTTCAGGTTTTTCTTGTTTCTGCTTATTTTCTTACCAGTTTCAAACTGCAAACTGACTAAACAAACTGACTTTTCAAGAGCAACCTGACTCTGCTGACTGCTTTCCTTCTGGAGGCCATAAAGTTATTACCGTCCATATGACAAAAACTTTGGTTGGGTCTCAGAAACCCAATTCCCCCTTTGGTATTTCAGAAGGACGCAGAACAAATATTGGGCACCAACACATCAGATACTGTATCATCCACCAGAAACACTAAAAGTGATTTTGCCAGGTGTCCAGAACTCTCCTGACGTGCAGCAAGAGCCTAAAAACAACCTTCTTATTCAGATCCATGGTTCAGTTATGGAGTTTAATCAGTGGGAGCATTTTCCTGCTGACACACTGCTCATAAGACTTCACACTATTTGTAGGTTGACTTCACCAAGTCCAACCACCCAAGTGTAAAATTCCAAATCAACCCTCAGATTAATTTTAGCTTCACAAGTCAGCTACTTCCAGCTGCGTAAATCCTCTCCGCTTGCAAAGCTGCAGTGTACAGCAGTACTGAAAGCAAAGATGGCTGGGAAAATAAGGGCTGTTTTGAAAACAGAAATAAGTCTAAGAACTTCATACCACCAAAAATGAAGGACAATCAGCAGATTAGTAAAAGAAAAATGTGATTTAAAAAAAAGATTGTTGTTTTGACATGCACTCACATCAACAGGTGCATCTGCAGGAAGACACTTCTGCAAAACACTGTTCTCCATAAAGCTTTGCTTTGAACCAAAACATTTATTCAACTAATTCAACAAGATTTGGAATCTCTATCTACTAACAAGACATTTAACCTTTTACTATACACTTTACACTACAAACCACCCACTGGGGCCTCTATCCCTAAACCACACTGATTTCTTCAAACAAAATCACCAAAACAATAATTCATGCAATTAGCAGCTAAATGCAACAGTGAAATGTGAAATAAATGAAAGAGTCAATAATAAAGCAAATTCTGTTGACTATACAATGTGGTCCCGTTGCTAAAAGACACAGACACAGATTATAAAAGAGAGTTAGTGTGTTACCTACCCTCACTAGGACTCAGAGCTGCTGGGATCTTCTGTGCAGCAACTCTGTTTGAAATCAGAGAATAACCCCTCGCTCGACCCCCTCCCTCTCCGGTAGTCGTTTTCCCCCTTAAGCCCACCCTTCTTCGTTGACTGTCCTCGCCTGCTTTCTGGGTTGAGCTGAGACAGGGATACGAGTTACTCTTCATGAGGTCAGCATTTCATTATTTTGGCTTTGAGAGATTAGTCAGTATGAAACTGAGGGGAGAGAAAGAGTAGGCTGGCACTGCCGAGAGGGTCAATGAAGTCATCTCTTTTAACTCAGTTTTACTCCAATAAACGCGTAACATTTTAGTAGAGAGGAGTGACCTCTAGTGTAAAGATGCGGTATTGCAACCCCAATTTGAAGATCTGCCAACTCTGTTTCGAATTTACTCTAACAATAAAGATGACTATATTAGCGTCCACACCAGCGGACAGTGTTGTCTGTTTAGTCTAAGCGATTTAAGTCTAAATTCTCGAACCCGTTATAGCAAGATTGATTCTGACTCGGTGTCAATGATTCGATTGTTCATAGCTGTAAAAAAACGTTCTGACAGTGATTCCAAACAATATCGTTTCTCTGTGCCTCTATAGTTATAGCTGTGGTGTGGACTCTGCTATTACGTAATATTGAGAACTACTTTTAGAACTATATATCTCTATCGTTATCTTTACAGTTAACGTTCTTGGTGAACAGGCCTTAAGTTTATACACTGGCCTTATTGAGTATTAAGTGGGTTCTCTCGAACATGAGCATTTTTTATATGGCCCACATTATATATAAAAAATAAGACATCTAAAAGGCTGCATGACAGCAATCTTTAATGCTGTTTTTAATTATATGAACACATTATATATACATGTTATTACACGATCAATTACATTAAATAGTGCATTTAAAAAAACAATAAATAAAGCATAAAATTAAAAAAAATCACTAAGCAATTATGCAAAAAACACATTCAAAGATGGAGCTTATTGCACTTACAGATACACAGGACAGAGATTTGACAGCAAGCAGTTATATGCAGCTGTATGTCACATTTACTATTAAGAACATTTATTATTTTTGGAAAGATGGATGGGCAGATAGATAGACGGACGGATG
>JAHKKF010391211.1:0-12687 GCA_019740295.1 Labeo calbasu | reverse complement strand
CATAATTTCTTTACGACTGAAGAAAGAAAGACATGAACATCTTGGATGACAAGGGGGTGAGTAAATTATTTGTAAATTGTTGTTCTGGAAGTGAACTTCTCCTTTAAATAAAGCCTGCACTTGGATTCACCAACTCTATTGTCTTGCCACGTCACAAATACATTACACAGAGTGTGAGCGTCTTGTCAGTAAAGTCAGTTCTATGAAAATCTCCAACACGTGCTGTCAGATGGAGCGGCATTTACTACACAGAGCCGTAGTTTACTGAAAAGCTACGCAATATCACGTTCATTATTGGAGATGTATCGGAGATACTTGCACAGCCCTAGTAGGTATAATTTAAGATTGTTGTGAAAGTTGCTTCATGAAGGATTTTTAAATCAACATTGAACCACTTTAACATTACAAGGATTATTTTCTTTATAACTTGCACTAGACAGTTGTGATAAGCATCAAGAGATAAGTGTGCAGTTTGTGAATTAATGACATAAAATCACAATTCAGGTAAGATTTTTCAATGTTTTTTGTCCACCAAGGTTGCATTTATTTGATTGCATGGATTTGTTTGATTACAAATACAGTGCATACTGTGAAACAGTTAAATAATATTACAATTTTAATAATTGTTTTGTAATTTAATATATTTTTAAAATATAATTTATTGCTGTGATGTCGAAACTGGATTTTTAGCATCATTACTCCAGTCTTCAGTGTCACATGGTCCTTCAAAAATCATTTTAATACACTTATTTGCTGCTCAATAAACACTCATTATTTCTAATGTTGACACCTGTGCTGCTTAATAGTTTATGGAAACCGTGATACAGTGTTTCAGCATTCTTTGATACAGCACTAATTTGAAATAAAATATTCTTGTTGCAATGTACAAGTTTATACTGTCACTTTTGATCAAATGTGTCTAGAATTATTAATTTCTTTAATAAGAAATACGTTAAATCTTACTGACCCCAAATTTTGAATGGCAGTGTACAAATATTATGAATATGTGATGTCATACCTCTGCAGACAGGTTCACTTTCATTCCAGTGAGGGTCATTGGGGTCAACGCACTCCATAACTCCTGAGCCTTGCTCCATGACGAAACCAGGAGAGCATGAGAAGGTAACTACAGTACCCAGTGGGAAGGTGATATCGCTACTGCTGAAATTCCCATGAGGCAGGTACGGTTCGTAACAGTGTTCCCCATCAAAGGCTAAAAGAGAGAGGATGTTAGGTTATTAAGCATTTTGCATCCATATAAGTTTGTGTTAATTAAATATAAACATAATTGTAATGTTTATAGTGGTATATGGTTTATAGCAGTGGTTTTCAAACCAGTCCTGCGAGCACCCCAACACTGCACATTTTGTAGGTCTCTAATATCTGACACACCCATTTCAGGTCTTGCTGTCTCTACTAAAGAGCTGATAAGTTGAATCAGATGTGATAGATGAGGGAGACACGCAAAATGTGCTGTGTTGTGGGTGTTCACAGGACCGGTTTAAAAACCACTGGTTTATAGTAATGAAATTCATTTTGCTGAATGTGTAATATGTTGTCTTACCCTCATAGCGGAGTGCCAGCAGCAGTGGAATGGAGGAGGAATCTGCTGTGAGCTCCACATAGAGAGACATTCCCTCGCTCACAAAGCCTCGTTCTGGAATGTCATCAAGATCCGAGTCGAAGAGAAGCGGAGCTGTAGTGCTATTCCCACTACGCACAATCAGCCTAGGAAAGGGAGGAGAGGGAATGGAAAAGGATCAAAAGAATATTAAGTGTGACATCAAAAGAAAGGAACGATCCAGGAAGGATTGAAATCATGGCAAGTTGTACTGGAATAAGTAGATCTCATCTGGTGTTTTTTTTTTTTTTTAATCAACAGTAAACCTCTGTGTAACTTGTAAATTTTCAAAATATATACAGTATTACAACTAATGAGCTGAAGCAAAACTAAAAAACAAACACAAAAATAAATAATCAAAAATAACATACAAAATATGTATACAAAAACTTGGTTCTCACGTGACTAGCATATTCTCACCAGCACTTATGCTTCGCCTACACTGTAAAAAGCAAAAAAAAAACACAATTTGTTGAGTCAACTTAAAATAATTCGTTACCCTGTTGCGTTAAAATTTTAAGTTCAGTCAACTCAAATAAGTTTAGTCAACTTGAAATGTTAAGTTGTACTAAGTCACAACTTAGACATTTCAGTTGATTAAACTAAAAATTGGGTTTGTTAAACTTAAAAGCTGGGTTTGTTACCCAGCGGCCTTCAAATTTCAAGTTGAATCAACTCAAATATATAAGTTGTCAGTACAACTTAACATTTCAAGTTGACTAAACCAAAAATTTTAAAGGCAGCCAGGTAACAAATTATTTTAAGCTGAATCAACAAATTGTTTTTTACAGTGTATGTCATCTGCTAGAACGCACGCAATGACAGTTAGCAGAAGCTAGAGATTACGGTTTATAATGTTTTACATATAGATATTTTTCCTACACAAATGCATAAATTCACTTCAGAAGGCCTTTATCAACCCCTGTGTGGAGCTCTTTTTATGATGGATGGATGCAGTTTATTGGACTTTAAAATCTCAACACCCATTCACTGCCATTATAATGCTTGGAAGAGCCAGGACATTTTTTAATATAACTCCGACTCTATTCATCTGACAGAAGGAAGTCATATACACCTAGGATGGCTTTAGAGTGAGTAAATCATTAGGTAATATTAATTTTTGCGTGAATTATCCCTTTAACACATGAATGAGGAAAAATTCTTACTTGTCATTGTCTTCATCGAGAGCCACCCTCTCAAAATGAAGGTGGAGCCTGTGGCCTTCCTTCGCTTCCAGCAGCCAATGGCAGCTCAGATTGCTACCGCTGCTATGGTTACTTGCAGAGGGGAGGGTTGGAGACAGGATGCGTCCAACAGTAGCATTTCTAATCCATCCTCCACAAGATACAGCTTTAATATACAAAAACACATGTGAATGCTTATACACATGGCAATGGACAGAAACATCTTCAAGCAACTGTAGATATTAAAGAATTATAAAATAACTAAGCGAAAAATGCAACCCACCCACACACTGAGGTTCTGGTGTGCTCCATTTGGGTCGGGTGGAATTCAAACAGGTTGCAACCTCGTGACCTCTGACCTCAAATCCAGGATCACAATGGAAGTGAGCCTGACCACCAGGATGAATATCAGTGACGGTCACTCCACCGCCCTCAGGGGAGAGAGGAAACGAGCAGGACAGGAGGAATGCTGGAATGGGTTTTAAAAAGAACAAGACAATTCTGTCATTCCCATCACATCAAAAATTACAAACTGAGCACCAAATCAGCAAATTAAACTTTGTCGTCAGATCATGTGACACTGAAGACTACTGAATATTCAGCTTTGCCATCACAGGAATAAATTACATTTAAATTATATTAAAATTAGGGCTGTCAGTCGATTACATTTTTTTATCAAATTAATTACATGATGTTTCGAATAATCGAATTAACCGCAAAATAAATTTGACTGCGAAAATACCCACAAAAGATTTAAAGCTATTTTTGTGTTAAATGAAAAAGTATTGCTCGGAGACACGCAGCAATTCTGCTGTGGCTTCAAAGGTAATATGTTCTCTGCAAAATTGAGCAAAAATACATAATATAGTAGGGCTGCACAATTATTGAATTTCTAATCATGATTACAATTACAGATGCCACAATTAGGTAATCGCACAAGGTACAATTACAAAAAAAAAAAAATTGTGCATTTTTCCTACAGGTGCAATGTTCCTACATTTTTCCTACAGGAACACCAATCACTTTCATCGTATGAACAAAAAATACTGAGATGTTTCTCAAATTATTTTTATTTTATGTTCCTGTTGCAGCCTAAATGTTTATGTGTAATAAATTCTATGTTAAATCAAATAAAATATTTCTTTCTAAAGCTACAATTTGTAATGTCTACTTAATACTTTCTCATTTAACACAAAAATAGCCTTAAATCTTTTGTGGGTATTTTTACAGTCAAATTTATTTTGCGGTTAATTCGATTATTCGAAACATCATGTAATTAATTTGATTTAAAAAATTGTATCGACTGATGTCGGGAGTAAATGACGACCACTATGTTATTTATTACATCCAACAACACAACACCTCAATCACTTAGGAGCCATTCTTGTCTACGTCCCTGCTCTGGCATTGAAACAGTGGCGATGAGACTGTTACAGCTCATCAAGGCGGGTCTGAGGTAAGACAGCCGTGTCTAACAATCTATCGTAAGAGCGGCCTTTGTCGGTGTGACGTCACACAGACAAGATGCTAAGAATGGCTTGATTTGAAAAAGGGGAAATTATTTTTACAGATTAAACAATGCCAACACACATTAATGTTCAAACAACATGTAAAAGTGAACTTTGCATCTGATGACCCCTTTAAATAAAAAACTTTTGAATGATAGTCTAGACAAATACCTTGATAGTGAAAGCTGAAAACACCGTGATTGGCTTGCTTCAGGCTCTTATAGTGGATCTGCACTTGGTTGGTTGAGCTACGCATCACCTGACCTTCACTCATTAGCGTCTCATTGGCCAAAAGCTCAGGCGCCGTCCCACCCAGCTCCAGAATGGTGAGAGATTCCTCTTTGGACAAGTTTACTTTCTTCACCTTTAAAACAGACAGGTGTTACCATAACAACGGTTAATGATGCCATCATCCGAGATTGTATTAAGGGCAAAGATTTCAGAACTCATTAGAGTGACATCACCCATGCAAATGCCAACAAGATGCATCAGCTATGTTAAAAGCCAGTAACCATGGTGACGTAGAGAGAAGTTATCTGAGGTTATAATAGAATCCGTGATAACGGTGAAGCCATCACACCTGTATTTCAACACCATATCCAAGATAAACGGTGATGCTGTAGGTGCACTCCAGCGGGGAAAAGGGAGATGAGGAGGAGAGTGGATCAGGGGACTCGACTATTCCCTCCATTCCTGACAGACTGGCATTGCACTGAACTGGAGAGACAGTTTAAATACATTTAGAAAGTATATATATATATATATATGCTACACTAGAACCAGTTTCCTAATACTTGTGCCACTTTTTCAAAACTTGGTTGGTAAGGAGTGTGAAGAGTGACCTTAGTATTAGCAAATGTCCGGATGTAACTGTAAAATATTAATTATAAATCATCTTAATGGTCTGAGACCCGTTGAGGGAAATAATTTGTAGCGATTAGACCTTCATGTTGGAAATTATTTGTGACCCTGGACCACAAAATCAGTCATAAGTAGCACGGGTATATTTGTAGCAATAGCCAAAAATACATTGTATGGGTCAAAATGATTGATTTTTTTATGCCAAAAATCACTAGGATATTAGGTAAGGATCATGTTCCATGAAGATATTTTGTTAATTTCTTACCATAAATAAATCAGAACTTAATTTTTAATGATATGCATTGCTAGAAACTTCTTTTGGACAACTTTAAAGGTGATTTTCTCAATATTTTGATTTTTTTTGCACCCTCAGATTCCAGATTTTCAAATAGTTGTATCTCAGCCAAATATTGTCCTATCCTAACAAACCATACATCAATGGAAAACTTATTTATTCAGCTTTCTATGTATTTCCAGGGTCACATTTGATTTCTCCAACTGTTTATGTTGGTTATGATACCTGGTGTGTGCACTGTTGTTATTGTTGTTGTAGTGATGAGAGTGGTTGTGGTCTCTTCTTCAGCTGGCGGTGATGTCACGGCACTCCCAAAACCTGATTGGCCTGCCTGAGGTGCAGCCGATGAGGTCACTGCGGTGGTGAGAATTCCTGGTGACATCACTGTGGCGGCGGGATTTGATTCTCTGATGGACGGGATGGCCTGGGTCGGGTTAGTAGTTGTACCTGTGAGTTAAATTGCAGATTTAGTTGGTAAATAGTGGTGAGAGCTGGTTTATTTTTAAAAGTATGCAATTTGCAGTGTTCTCATCAGGAAGGACCAACCTCTGCTACCAGGGGTGTGGCCCAGGTACTCCTTACTCAAAAGCGCAGCATGGATGAGTTCTCCCAAGGGCCGGGGACTGGAGGTCACGGTGGGAGGAGCCTCAGGATCTGACGTCCCTAAAGATGCACCTAAAAAGACCACAGAACTTAAGTTTCTTTCAGTTAAATAGGTTCATTGTAAAGTGATCTACGTATATTGAGTGCATTCACCTCGTGTGAATAGTTAAACATACAAAAACACAGTCACACAAATATGTGCACATTACCTGAAGCCAGGTGCAGCAGTGTGACAGACAGTGTCACAGCAAAAACTGTGGACACCATTTTTTAGTATGACAGCCTGGGTGCAAGCAAACAAGAGAAAAAAGACAAGAGGGAAAGAGGGACAGAAAGGGAAAGATTAAAGTTAAGGGAAATAGCAAGTCAAAGTTGTGATCTTAAAGAGAAAAAAAAAGAGAGTTTTGTGACTTTTATTTCACATGTTAGATTTGAAGTCAAATGTATACTCCTCAAAGTTGACATATGTGACCCTGGACCACAAAACCAGTCTTAAGTAGCACGGGTATATTTGTAGACATAGCCAAAAATACATTTGTATGGATCAAAATGATCGATTTTTCTTTTATGCCAAAAATCATTAGGATATTAAGTAAAGATTAAACCATAAATATATCAAAACCTTATTTTTGATTAGTAATACGAATTGCTAACAACTTCATTTGGACAACTTTAAAGGTGATTTTCTCAATATTTTGGTTTTTTTTTGCACCCTCAGATTCCAGATATCTATCAGATGTCTATCCTAACAAACCATACATCAATGGAAAGCTTATTTCTTCAGCTTTCAGAACTTCAAACGACCATTATAACAGGTTTTGTGGTCCTGGGTCACATATACACAATATGCATTTAAAATTACAGTTTTGACTTTGTCAAAACGTATCAAAAATATGGATTACATACTTTAAAAAAAAAAGATTTCTCTCTTTAAAAAAAAAAAGTAAATTCTGTGTTTTTGAACATTCTAGTCATCAAAAAATGTCACCAAATTAGCATATCAGAATGCTTTCTGAAGGATCATGTGACCCTGAAACTGGAGTAATGATGCTGAAAATTCAGATTTTGTCATCATAAGAATAAATTGCATTTTAAAATGTAGTCAACTATGCAACATTATTAAACAAAAAAAATAAACCCCAAACTTTTCAAAGTCATTTACGCTAATTCTGTCTGATCAAAAGCTCTCTAGAATTGGAATGCCACTGTCCCATCTAAAATCCACTAGTAAGTAAAAAAGTAAATAATGCCTTAGGCAGCTTATTAGCTATTGTTTTAAAGCATGGAGTATTTTGATATGACCGCCTAAACTTATAAAATCAGTCCATCTTTTGCGACATTTATTTCACATATTAGATTCATGTTAATCAAATGTTTGAGACTCAAAGTTGACATACACAATATACATTTAACATACCGTCTTTCGCTTCGTCAAAATGTATCAAAAGCATTGATTACATCATTTTACAAAAGATTTTCATTTCAAACAAATTCGATGTTTATGAACTTTCAGTTCATCCGAAATAAATAAATACATAAATGTCACCAAATCAGGATATTAAAATGATTTCTAAAATGAATACTGAAGTAATGATGCTGAAAATTCAGCTTTGCCATCATAGGAATAAACTGCATTTTAAAATATATCCAACTACGCAACATTACTTTATTAGAAATTGTAATAACGTGTCACATTATTATGGTTTTTACAGTAAGAATGCCACTTTGGTGAGCATAAGTGACTTTCAAAAACATTTTAAAAATCTTGCTGAACCCAAATTTTCCAGACTCAGTGTAAGTCATCACATACATACAGCGAATTCTGTCCAATCAAAAGCTCTCTAGAGAGCTATAGAATGGAAATGTCCCTCTTCCATACCTAAAAACAACAAGTAAGTAAAAAATAAATAAAGGTTTATCCAACTTATTAGCTGTTGTTTTAAAGCATGGAGTTCTTCGATATGACTCCCAAACAAATAAACAAATACAGGGACACTCGGAAAAAAAAAAAAAAAAGATCGGTTCTTTAAAGCTAAAGTGTTAGTTAAATGAGTTAGTTTGGTAAATTGGGTATTTATCACTGCAGTTTAAAACAATTACTGATGAAATGCAGAACATTGCAGTTTCCCAACTTAGAAGAAAAATAAACTGCAGAAATGCGTCATCTCGTACAATATTCTCTATATGTCATTAAGTCTTTTGTCGTATATCAAATCTTATGGCCCCGCCGTGGCCCTCGAGGCCTGACAGTGCACGAGACATATGGCCCCTGACGTGTCCACGTTCAGTGATCAATGATGTCACCGTTAAAACGAGAGACAGGTAGCCCAGAGCAGGTCTGGGCTGCTAGTGGCCCAGTCACCACCACAAGCCTCATTTAGTATTTACCGCACACGCCGATGCTGATAAAAAAAAAAAAAAATAAAAAAAACAGGCTTCACAATACACATGAACAAGATGAAGATAAATACATATTGAGACCCGTCATTAATTTTTAATATCCACACTAATGATAAGCACGACAGAATATGCGGGTAGATGATGTTGCTGACACTGCGGGCAGAGCGTTCAGATAATTTATTCAGACGCTCTTCTCCTCATCTGCTTCAAAAACATCTCCTCTTATCCTTGCCTATGACGCAAGACGCCCATTTCCCCCCCAAAACGCATTAGCGAGCCGTCTAGACTAAATAAACCTGCATTTCTTTCTAAAGCAAAGCAACATCGGTTTAATATGAATGGTTTACAATGATTTCATGAACGCATCCACTGCATCTTCATGCAGGTGGATGTCGCTCGCGAAAACACCACTGTCTGTCAGAGGGAATCAGAGGATAATACGCACCCGCAATACGCAGTTTCTCTCTTTTACTCGTCAAAATGAATCCTCTAGGTTTCTTCCCTGGTCCTGGTGGTTCTTTGAATATTTCGTGTGTGTGTGTGTTTTCTCTAGCACCGCTCTTGCTGCTGCGTTTCTAGCGCGATCCTCTGTGTCTCGCTCCTCCACCCCCCTCCAAAATACCACAACTGGCGCTGCGCGTCAAGCGGATTTTAAATAATCATTGGAACGCTCCGGGCCCAGTTATTGTCAAATACGGCTGTTCCATTCGAACCCACGGAGAGGACGATAACGTTTTCGATCCAAGGGAGGAAATCAGCTTGCGTCCGTTCTTCGTTGTGTTTTTTCATTCGTTTATTTTTGTCCGTTTAGGCCTATGGTAGGTTAGCAGGTGAGAGTGGAACAGGCTTAGATGGCAGTTCCTACCGTATGGTTGGCGCGTTGACTGTCAATTAGCAAAGTCCGAATCGTTTTTGTGAGTCGAATCTTTTTGGTGAACCGACTCATGAGTCTATCCGAGCACTTCTCGAGTCAACAACAGACTCACTGACAAATACCACGAACTGATTTTAAATAATCTTTTGATAGCTTTGGCCAAGTTAATATCTCATTCTGACATCATAAGAAGGAAATAACCCTTTCGATCCACGAAAACAATCAATTTGCATCTATTTCAATTAGGTTTTTTTTTTCTTTCGTTTGTTTTCGTCCTTTTTGGCCGTCTGCAGGCTTACGGGAAATCAAATCGTTTCTTGAGTCGGATCTTTTTAATAAATCGATTCATAAAACAGGTCAGTATGTTGCAGGACTGAATCGGACCGAACATAAATTTCACAAACATATGAAACACATTTTATCTTGATTTTAACAAAGTCTTCTGAGGTTACATCATTTTTGTGTGTTATGTGCACTACCATTCAAAAGTTTTTTGAACAGTAAGATTTTTAATGTTTTTTAAAGATTTCTCTTCTGCTCACCAAGCCTGCATTTATTCGACCCAGAATACAACAAAAGCAGTAATATTGTGAAATACTTTTACTATTTAAAATAACTGCTTTCTATTTGAGTATTTTTGAAAATATAATTTATTCCTGTGATCAAAGCTACATTTTCAGCATCATTACTGCAGTCACATGATCCTTCAGAAATCATTCCAAGATGCTGATTTGCTGTTCAAGAAACATTTACTATTATTATATCAATATTTAAAACAGTTGAGTACATTTGTTTTCAGGATGAACAGAAAGATCCAAAGATGAGAATTTATCTGAAATAAAAGCTTTTTGTAACATTATACACTATACCATTCAAATGCTTGGTGTTAGTACAATTTATTTATTTATTTTTAATTTTATTATTATTATTATTTTATTATTTATTTTATTTTATTTTTTGAAGAAATTATAGACATGAATACTTTTATTTATATTTCTATTTCAGATAAGTGCTGTCTGGACTTTTTATTCATCAAAGAAATCTGAAAAAAAAAATCAAAATATTAGAATGATTTCTGAAGGATCATGTGACTGGAGTACTGATGCTAAAAACTCAGCTTTGAAATCACAGGAATATTATTATTATTAAATTACATTTTAAAATATATTCAAATAGAAATCAGTTATTTTAAATAGTAAAAATAAATAACAATTTGACTGTTTTTGCTGTACTTTGGATCAAATAAATGCAGTCCTGGTGAGCAGAAGAGAATTCTTTAAAAACATGAAAAATCTTACTGTTCAAAAACTTTTGACTAGTACTGTACTTGTAAATTACATTTAGGTTCTATTTTTTTATGAGCTAACCCATGGCTGAAAACTAAAGATACAACACAATAAACAACAATATGTGCATGTTAAGTTTTACAGTACGCAAATATTTCACGCCGCTGTGTCAGTGACCACGTGATGACATGAAAGAATCACTGAATCGTTCTTAGAACTAGTTCATCAAAACCAAGCCTGCGTCCTAATGTGCATACTATTCATCCTAAATTCTATGTGATAGTAGTCATTTTCAATACTATTTAGGATAGTATACACATTGGGACGCAAGACAACTGTTCGAAAGAAATGATTCACCAAATGGTTCGGACTCCACTACAGGCTGGTGTTTGTTTGGTTTGATTGTATTTTTGTGTCCGTCTCACTCGCGCCACATAGCGGTTGAACTGCAATAGTGCAAGACGTAGACGGCGCTCTGCATAGGAGCTGTCCAGCGTCTCGGTGCTGAAACTTGCCCAGTCGGCTCTCGGCTAACAGCAAGAGGGGGTGATACAATTTTAAAATAAGGCTTAACAACCCAGCAACGGACGCTTGGTTGATTCAGATGCGTGGTACATGGACAAAGGTAATAAAAAAACATCTTCCCTCTGTTCCGTAAAGAAGGAGGAGTCGTTCTTCCAGCCTTACGGAAGCGCTGAATGCGGAATCTACTGTATTTTCAGGGCTGCAGATAAACAGAGGAAGGGACGTGGTGAGAACGACGGGGGAAAGAGAGCCTGAGTAAGACGTGGAGAAGTGGTAAGAGAACACACATATGCAGAAAATCGCGCTGCAAGTGTCCGAATGATAACTTGTAATGTTCGGTAGAAATCGGTTATTTCCGTCGTCACGCTCTCTCCGAACATCCGTGTGCAATGTTTCAGCAACGTGAGTACTGTCTGAAAATGAAAGCGACCACACAAACTGACTGCAGCAGGAATCATTATGCAATAGAGCGAGAGATATTCACCGAGTGAAGCCCTTGGTATCTTCGGATTGATTAATATTCATTATCTGTGGTCAGCTGCATATTAATTATTAAGCTATTAAATATGGAGGAAGGGAAATAAGTCAAAGTGTATAGCCAAAGCGTATTGATTTTACACACTGAAGAAAGTCTCATGTAACAAGCAATTATTAAGTTCATGAAGGTCATGATTATTCGATCATTTCTTTCTTTCTGTCTCTGTAAGCTCACTCTCTCAGCAACATGCCCTGGTCTCTGGACTTGGTGCCGCTTCCCCCATGTGCGTTGCTGGGTGGTCCCCCCCTCAGCGGGCTCCTCTGGACCGTCCTCCTCCTCTTCCTCTGGTACTGTTACCGCGTGGGTTCTGACCCACCATCTCATTCGGGCATGCTGAAAAGTGTCTCTGGCCGATCCTCATTTTCTCGGTCATCCAGCCGTTCCCAGATTGACCCCAGACACTCTGCGCCTAAAGCATCCGCGGCTATCACCATGGAGACTGTGGGGGAAGAGGAGGGCACAGAGAGCTATCTGACACCGGTGTTGAGCCATGCCCCGTTCCCCACCGAGGCTGCAGCGGAAAGCAGGAAGTTGTATAGAGCACTACAGGAGTATGCCAAGCGCTACAGTTGGGCTGGCATGGGGCGAATTCACAAGGGCCTGCGCAATCAGGTCAGACATGGGAAAAGTAGGATAACTTGAGGCACTTTCCTACATATTTGTGTTGTGTGTCAGCATTTATGTAGCTGTTTGTCCTTTGACTTCTTCCTCACTGCTGTCTAGGCCAGGATCAATGATCGGCCATCCATCCAGAAGCCTCATCTCTTCTACCTCCCGGATGTTCCCAGCATACCTTTCTTTCCCAGGGATGCTCATCGTCATGACATTGAGGTTCTGGAGGCCAGTTATCCCATAATCCTTGCTGAGTTCCAAGCAGTGTACCAGAGGGGGATTGATACAAAGCTAGGGTGGAGCTACCAAGGACCAAAGGTGACTAAACATAGTAAAATCAGATTTAAATTTTTTTTAAACATCTTCACAAACTATACAAT
>JAHKKF010391146.1:0-17625 GCA_019740295.1 Labeo calbasu | reverse complement strand
GCTGAACGCACGTGATGGAGCTTTACTACTAATCAAAGTACCGGCTTCATTGACTAAACGCGCCTCACGACATCGTGCGATTATCGTTACAGCCCTAACAAAGACTGGTAGTTTTATTAGTAAAATCTGTTGACTTCAGTAATCTTTGTTGCATTATGTGCCAATGGTGAACCTCACTGAGACCCCCATATCTCTGGGACTGAATAATGTAGGGCCTTAAAATTTAAGATTCCTAAACTAATGATGATTAAGAACTAGAGTCTAAAATCATATTGCAATATCTTTAATACTTCTTGAGTTATAGGAACGCAAACTTTGGAAAAAGAATATTTATGGCACTCAGGTATGTTTAATGCAGCTGTCTTGACAAAACGAAACAAAATACATTTCTAGTTTCAACATTATTTCTTCTTCAGACATTCCTTCTTAAAAGACAAGAAACATCATAGTTTTGCAAAGTGACCCACATTGGGTTTTTGACCATTGAAAATGTGTACAATTTAACGATTTACTCCTGGAGCCATATAATTAACATAATTATAATTCCATATAATTCCATGTAATTCCAATATCTCTGAAACCGAACCATGTAGAGCCTTAAAAATGAAGATTCCAAAAGGAAAGTTTAATACCCAATATCTAAAAGGGCATTAAAATAAATAACTTTAATACTTCTTGAGTAAAAACTTGAAAAGAGCTTGTTTCCCCATTTTTAAATGGTTACGATTGGCACATAATGCAACAAAGATTGCTAAAGTCAACAGATTTTACTAATAGACCTACCAATCTCTGTGTAAAAAGAACATTATGATGCTGCCATCTTTCTGAAGTCATTTTTAACCCCTTGAATTTGCCTCTGAATCTGAGGTGAAATTGCCATTTTGACCCCCTTCTACTAAATAGTGGATTCATCCATGACATTTAATATTTTGGCTTTCATCACCACACATGATTATCTTTCTTCCGAAAAAATATTCGCAAAATCAAAAATTTGAGCCGGGGACATTCCATGTCTGTGAGTTGACATGGAATGACCTGCTAGCTGACCTCAGTAACCAGCTAGTCAGTGTTAACTGTCCTAACCCAACCCTACAGGCTATGTCAACACTGTTCAAATAACATATGTAGATCTGGAAGACTTTAAACTTGAGCCTGTAGGGTCAGCAGTAATTTCAGACCATCTAATCAGATACCAACCCGTAATCTCACTCATTTCTTGGCCAATTTCTCTTCATTTCTGTCAGTCTTCCGCAGATCAAATCCCTGATCCTGGACGCGTTTCTGCAACTTAACTTAAAACTTTCCAGTGACTAATTTTGAATATAAAAGAGCAGTGAACTGTCTTTGAACTGTCATCTGCCATATTGCACAATAAATGAGCAGCTGAATGAGTACAAGCCCTAATGATGGAGATTTCTTTTTGCTGGAATGAGTTCAAAGAGGTTTTGCGTGGATGGTTTTTGCTCTATTACTGTCTTAAGATAATTACAAGAAATATAGCATAGTGTTATGCTATTTACAGATTTAACCAAGACTTGTTGAGTTGTCTATGTGCGTGTTTGTTACTGTGCAGTACAGAGTTTCAGACGGTTTACTGTTACCTTAGTAGAGCTCTTCACATCTGCACAGCTGCACTGAAGGAGAGCCTGAGGTGTCAGTATTGTTATGATAATCTGTACAAGTGTCACTGTTTGAAATCTAAACAGTGTGCAGAAATGTCTTTGAAATGTAGTGTGACCAGCTGCTTTCTGAAAGAGTCTTTATTATGTTTGTGAAGTCCACAGGAGTTCTTCTCAAACAAGATGTCTAGTAAGTTCCCCGTCCCACTGTTTTTGATGTCTCGTGCATAATCGTTCATCCTAGGCTAAGTAATAGTGCGAGCTGAAAAAATAAATTAGCTTCGAGCTAATTGCCAAATAACATCTAATTTTGTGGACGTTGATTAGTTTTCTTTTGTTGGGCTGATTGGATCACTCGATACTCTTGGTCTTGGGCTTCCTGCCACAAGGAGAAAGAGACACGCCACCTTGCACTGTGTAGTCTCATTAATGTTTCAGGCTCATTAATTAGCAAATCTCCTCCAAATTTGGCACTGTTAAACACACAGAGGTAATAGTAGCCTTTTGTGAGGGTTCAGAGTGACGGACCGTTTTAAACCGTGTTTTCTGTTTTAAAGGGCAAGGGACTATTTTACTCTTCTGTGTTAACCATTAACAGCAAAAAAGACAAAAATAGCGACTTTATTCAGCAATTTCTTCTCTCTTTTTTGTTTTCTTGGTGCACAAATAGTGTCCTCATAGCTTCATAACATTACGGTTGAACCACTGATGTCACATGGATTATTTTATCGATGTCCTTACTACCTTTTTGGTCCTTGAACATGGTAGGTGTGTTGCTGTCTATGCCTGTAAAGCTCTCAAATTTTATCAGAAATATCTTCATTTGTGTTCTGAAGATGAACGAATCTCTTACGGGTTTGGAACGACATGAGGGTGAGTAATTAATGACAGAATTTTCATTTTTGTGTAAACTATCCCTTTAAGATATGCTATGTTAAGCAGAGCAGAATGTTAGTCTGCTACTTATTCACTGGCTTTTAGCTGATTCATGTCTCAGACTATAATATGATATAATATGAGAGAGTTGTTTTGTTTGCACGTGCACTGCGGTTTGACAGACAAAACCCTGCCTTCGGAGTTGCCCAGCTGGCCTTTGTTGAGGGATTTCCGCTCGGCTGCCCTCCGGGACCCGAGCATGACCATTCTGCTTTGAGACGGCCGAGGTGATGGAAAGGTGGGGGAAGGAGGGGATGAAATGATGGAAGTGGAGGAGAGAATGGAAGGAGGGAGGAGGTTTGTGTTTCTGTGACCATCTGTTGCCTATACAATACGCCTCGTGCACAAAGCAGGTTTACACTGCTGTCCTTTCGGAGGCACGCATCATGGAGCTCGCTTCTGGAAAATCTGTTAACCACATAATCGATGACATCATACGGTGGTTTGCAGCAGTGCCAGTGGAAACATGTCTGGTCTTAAACGTTGTCATTATCGTGGGGATATTATAAGACTTCCAGAGTTCTTCTCCTCCTTTGAGTTCTCTCAAAATAAATATGAAATACAGTACTTCAAGGAAGTTGCTGTCTCAGCATGATTTAAATAAAAGATGACATGGGAAAAAGATGTTTGTTGCGCACAATGGCTTTACTTGACCAGATGCTGTAACTGTAATTTATCTCTGTCCGTTCTGCCTTTACATGGGGTCATGGGGGAAAAGTCACATGTGTTGGTGCTACTTGACATTGTGTGTCCTTGAGTAGGTAACATCTGTTATTTGACTGTATTTCTCTCTGTAGACTTGAAAGATCAATTGCTAGGGTGGTTGTTTACTAGCCCACGTCAAAGAGTTTCTATGATAATCTGCTCCCTAGATATGTCTGGGGATATGCAATATTTTTCACCTGTTTTATCATCCAGCAGGCAAAATCAGCAGTCTGATTGCTTGAAAAGTAGATGCATATCTTTCAACAAGCCATACGATTTGAGGAAGTTACATGGTCATGTTTAATTTTTTGTCCGTTTTTTCATAATGCAGAACATTAGTTATTTAAACATTCCTTAGGGAAACATCAAGATTATATTTGAATCCTTATTCTACGACCACGTAATGATAGATTTTAGCAGTCCAAACCACAGTTATCTGCATCATGAAAAAGTTAAGACATTAGTCCTGCCCATGCCACTGTAAATTTATTTATGGTACATACCGCTGGATTATTATCCATTATGGAAGATTTTGTGATTTACCTTGATTTGCAACTGTCATATTTTTTATGGTTGTTTTTGAGTTGGTTGCATGCATGCACTAATGGTCGAACTCACTTCCATATCTTTTACAATTGAGGTCAAAAGTTTACATGCACCTTGCAGAATCTGCAAAATTGTAATTACTTTACCAAAATAAGAGGGATCATACAAAATACATGTTATTTTTTATTTAGTAGAGATCTGAATAAGATATTTCACATAAAAGATGTTTACATAAAGTCCACAAGAGCAAATAATAGCTGAATTTATAAAAATGACCCTATTCAAAAGTTTACATACGTTTACATTACAAAGATTCTATGTTGTCACCTGAATGTTTAGTGATAGTTGTTCCCTTGAGTCCCTTGTTTGTCCTGAACAGTTAAACTTTCTGCTGTTGTTTTAGGTCCTACAAATTCTTTGGTTTTCCAGCTTGTGTATTTTGCATTTTGTTTTTGAACCCTTTCCAACAATGACTGTATGATTTTGAGATCTGTCTTCTCAAACTTTTTTTTCTCAAACTGCCTTCTCAAGGGTAAATATAACTTATTTTGTTTCTGGGAAACATGTAAGTATCTTTTGTAGTTTCTGAAAGGCAGTACTAAATTAATAAAAATAAAAAAAAGATGTTAGGCAATATAAGAAAAATGTACGCATTGTCATTCCGTTCAAAAGTTTTTCAGCTCTTAATGCATCGTGTTTCCTTCTGGAGAATCAGTGAGCATTTGAACCTTCTGTAATAGTTGCATATGAGTCCCTCGGTTGTCCTCAGTGTGAAAGATGGTTCTCAAAATCCTACAGTCATTGTTGGAGAGGGTTCAAATACACATAAATGCTTAAAAACCAAAGAATTTGTGGGGCCTGAAAGATTTCTCTGAAGTACAGCAGGCAGTTGAACTGTTCAGGACAAACAAGGGGCTCATGAACAACTATCACTAAACAAAAGAAAAAACAGCTGTGGATCATTCAGGTAACAACACAGTATTAAGAATCAAGAATTTTGAACGGGGGTCATTTTTATAAATTCAGCTATTATTCTCTTGTGGACTATATGTAATCTTTTATGTGAAATATCTTTTTCAGGTCAGTACTAAATAAAAATAGCATGTATTTTGCACAATCACTTTTATTTTGGTAAAATAATTAACATTTTGTATTTTTAATTAACTTTTTTTGTATGATTCTGCAAGGTGTGTGTAAACTTTTGACCTCAACTGCATTATTCATATCATTAATCACAAAGAAGATGAATAATCCCACCACTTTTAATACAGTCAGTCAACGGTTGCAGAGGCTCTTATGTTTACTTTCTTTAATCTATGAGATTAAACACAAGTAATTCAATGCCACCATGTGCCATAAAGTGCGAATGCTGTAAATGAGAATTATGTAACAATGGAATCTGATCTTCTTAAATCCGTAGACCCTGCTTCGGATGTAATTCACTTCGTTCAGGTCACGTGAAACAGCTTTTCCGACCCTGTGCTTAAGTAATTTTCCTCTCGTGCCAGTCACAGACCTGGCTGATCTCTCTAATCTGATCCATGATTTTAGCTCAATAAAATGATGCCCTTTAGCTGTTTTAATTGTGTTCCTGTAAGCAAAGATATTTTGTTGACTGGAGCTGCTTGTGTTTGGAGAGTGAACGCCTATGGCATGCATTAACTGCTGGAGGTAGTCATATTTAGTCGCATACATGTGTGATGACTGAACATGTTGGAGAATTTGAATAGCTTTTTTCCTCTGCTCGTCAAACAATGGGAAACACATTAGCATACAGTTTTAACCTCCCCACCTCTTCTTTTCTTCAAGCCCTTTTAAGTAAGTCCCATAGCCCCCAAGCATTAGTGCTACATTTAGCAAGGCTTTGAGGCTTTTTTTTTAAACCTGAAAAAGATCCTGTTGATACAGGACATGATGCCGTGTAGTGCATACGGAAAAGAGATGAGTCAGTGGTAAACTTCTATAATCGTGAACAGGAGGCTACAATAATAGATTTTTTTGTGTTTCTATTTACTCCAAAATCAAAACAAACAAATTAAAAACTAGTGATTTTATTACTTTTCATAATACGAAAGAAATGTTGAGAGATTGATTTCGGTGGTCAGAAAAGAGAAAGATCCATCGTATCACTTACTCAATTGTATTAGAAATACCTTCACAGCAGCATTAACAGCTTAGTTCACTCCTTAATTAAAATTTCCTGATAATTTACTCACCCCCTTGTCATCCAAGATGTTCATGTCTTTCTTTCTTCAGTTGAAAATAAATTAAGAATGAAGGATTTTGAAAAACATTTCAGGATTTTTCTCCATATAGTGGACTTCAATGGGGATCAGTGGGTTGAAGATCCAAATTGTCAGGTCAAGTCACTGTTGTTTATATTGCGCTTTTACAATACAGATTTTGTCAAAGTCGCTTTACAGTAATAAAGAGGAAAATAGTCTGTCGAAGGAACCAAAACTTCATCGTTCTTCTCTGGTCAGACAAAACCAGCAGTTTAATTCCAGGTTATAACAAAGTCAGATTGTGCAATTTTATCTCTAATAGTGTTAACATAAAGTAGTTCATAAAGTCATTATTGCTATGCTTTTGGACAACATGAATGCCTGTTCATGTTTTTGTTTTTTATTAATTTAGCCACTGTGTTGAATAAATACCTGGGGTTGTGTTTGTTTTATTGTGAAAGAGACGAAAAGTAATCAGATCTAGCAGTTTTTAAGGCTTTTCTGCAGGAGAAGGTACTTTCCCTCCATGCAATATGAAATACCGCAAATTTTTTTCTTTCAGCTATGCTTTATTTTTCGTTATACCACAGTTTCAGACTGTTTTCCTTCATCTTCCTTAAGTGTAAAGGAGTGACTATATCTAAAGTTCTAGAAAAGGGAGAGTCCATAGTTTCTGTTACATCATCAAGTTTTTCTGAACTATTGGATATGTTGAGGAATTAAGACAAATTGTATTTTCAGTGCAGCTTCAAAGGGCTGTACGCTATTCCAGCTGAGGATTAAAGGTCTTACCTAGCGAAATGATTGGCCATTTCCTAAAAAAAGTAAAAATGTATATACATTTAACCACAAATCCACAAGTCTTGCCATAGCTTTGCAATGCACGTACGCGATCACATTGGAAAGGTCCCGCGTGGTTAGTTCTTCATCTGTGTACTTCGGTTCAAAAAGGTAGGGTAGGGCAAAAAACTAATTTTCTCCTCCGACTTCAATATAGTTGTTTTACCTTTTTTGTAAAGGGTGTGTGACTTTTGTTGCATATTCACATAAGCCTGTTTTAGCAGTGTGTCTTTTATTGTTTTTATAATAGTTCATATGAATTTCTTAATTGAGAATTTGCAATTAAAGGACACAGGAAACACATAGCGGCACTTTCTTTTTGTAATATTGCCATTCTACCAGTAGGTTTTCTGCGCAAGCATGCTCAGAGTTGTGCTTATATTTACACACATTCCTACGTATAAGTACAAGTTGATAGATCCCACATTTTGCGTGAAACCGTTCTTACGCACACATCTGAAAGACAGAAAGACATGGAAATCCAAATGACATGGGGGAGAGTAAATTATAAGGAAATTTTAATTCTGGAGCGTTACTACTGTGGACTGTGAAAATGCAACATCACAGTCTGTGAAAAGGGTAAAATGAATGATGACAGGGTGTTGTCAAGCTCCAAAAATGAAAAAAGCACCACAAAAATATTAGAGAAGTGCATACAACTTGACTTATGTCGTATGACTTGTTATATGCAATAGCTTTGTGATGAGCAAACTGATATCTAACCAATTTATGACACTTAGTGCCTTTTGTCTTTTTTTGTAGCTTGACAGCCTTTTATCACTATTTGGAAAATAGCAGCATGAACGTTCTTTTAAATTTCCCCTTTTGCATCCAACAGAGCCAAAGTCAAATGGGTTTGAATTTTGAAACATCATGATTGTGAGTAAATGATGACAGTATTGTCATTTAAAGGTGAACTATCCCTTTAATGAATGCCTCCACTCGAAAGCTTGAATGTGTCTGGCCTCATTATAACCCACGTCTCCTTTCCAGTGTATCATATGTCTATGATCATCTTCATACTGTGTGTTTTGGAAAGAGTGGATGTATATTGTGCGTGTGCCTGCACATGCTGCCTACGGGCCCCAGTGCTGTTGCACATGTCAGGTCATTATTAATAGTTAATGAGGATTGATATCCCTGAGCTCTGACCTTGGGGCTTGGGTTTCCTGGTGGAAGCCGCTCCCATTGATCCTTTGGTTCTCATGTGCTGTTGGACAAACTACTCTCTCAACACTCCATTGGCCGTCTGAATGGCCGCGATGTGAAGATTTATGCCTGTCAGTGTAAGTGTGAGGGCCATCAGAACCTGGCACACCATAAAAGCCCATTCACACTAACAACGATAACTATAAAGATAACGCAAACTATTTTTGCTTTATTCTGTTTATTATGAGCATGCACTGCAGTTCTGGCATCAAGAATGTTTTTCTGTGTATCGTGCACAAAAAGTATTCTCGTACCTTTATAAAATTACAGTTGAACCACTGATGTCACATGGACTATTTTAACGATGTCCTTACTACCTTTCTGGACCTTGAACATGGTAGTTGTGTTGCTGTCTATGGAGGGTCAGAAAGCTCTTGGATTTCATCAAAAATATTGTAATTTGTGTTCAGAAGATGATTGAAGGTCTTACGGGTTTGGAAAGATATGAGGGTGAGTAAATAATGACAGAATTTTCATATTCGGGTGAGCTATTCCTTTATTGTCCCTATTCCTCTAAAATTAAAATTCTTTTTTAAACTTTATGTTGGTATAGTTATCATCCTTGCTGTGAACGGCCCTTAGTACAGTGTTAGGGTTCACAACAGAAGGAAATGACTAGTAGTCTTAGCAGCCAGACTTATGTCTTCCTGTTTTCACATCTCCATTTCTGCATTCTTGGCCTTCCGATTGAAAACATGGAAGTTGGCGGCTTTGTTTAAAGGATGCCACACAATTAGACAAAAGCATAGTTAGACCACCCTTTCAGTGCAGCTGTTTTCATCATTAGAGAAAAAATGCCTAACTTTAAAGGCATGGTTAGCACAAAAATTTTAATTCTGTCATCATTTACTTACCTTCATGTCATTCCAAACCTATGTTATTCCAATGTTGTTTTGGACCCCATTGACTATAACTGTATAAACAACTTTGTTGTCTATAGAAAAAAGTAAGTCATGTTAAGTTTGATATTACATTTCAGAGTGATCAGACTTGGGACTTGACTTGAAGCCAGTAAACAACTACCCAGAACACCCTAGCAACGCCTTGGCATCCTTTAAAAATACCCTATTATGGCGGCAAGTGTGCAAGCAAAGGCTCCTTCATAACACTGACATGAGAAACAACCATCTCTTTTTACACAGAGACAAGTACAGGGTTTGGTGCTGCCAAAGGGCTTTACTTTGGTTTGCAACATGTGCTGTTGGCATGAATAGTGTTCTGTTCTGCCCATGTGCCCACAATGTGCGTTTAAACCGATTGGGAGGGAACTTTTTCAGTCAAATGCACTACTGTATGTCTGGGAAATGACAGCGCAGTGAGACGGAATGGCTGTGGTGCTTTAATGATGATGAAGGAAAGCCCATGATGGGCCGCGGTTGAGATCGCTGATTGCTATCGGATCAATTGAAATTGCTCACTCTGTATCATCTTGTTCTGTCCTCAGCTCTTTTTAGAAGCACATAATGTTGTCTGCTCCATATACATACATATTTAATTTCTGTACCAGCCGCAACAAGAAGAAAATGTCTGTCTTCCTATGTCAGATCTTTAAGGCTTGTATATTTCTCAGGCTGTTGTTGCTTGGTTTGCTTTGTTTAGTGTCTCATACGGTCTGTCTGTCTTTTAGGGAGCTCGTGTGTGGGTGCGGGACAAGGAGCAGCTCCTGCCCTCCACCGTCAGCTGCTGTGATGACCGGACCCTCATCCTCACCACAGACTATGGAGAGGTAAACATTTGTAAAGCTACCCAAAACCTTCATTTTTGGGTGAACTACCTCTTTAAGATCTTTAACTTTCAAATTCCATCTTTATTTATGACTAAACAGGCTTGTGCTATTGATTTTGGCATTATAGTCTTAATGAATTGCACTGCCCATCTGTCTGAGTGAGATAAACATAAGGACCTTAATTGTGTGAGGTTGTGCAAGTACAGTATGGTTTGACTGATCTGCAGTTTCTCACCACTGCAGAAAGACCTTTGATATGAATAACAGGAATGTCCATAGGGGAGCCAAGTTTAGCCAGTGTGCTTAATCAGTATGGCCCTCTGTTAAAGCTTTGTGTCTGGAGGAAATCCTGTTCTCATAGCACAATGAGAATGCAGGTCAGAATATATTTATCAGATGTGTGTCAACATGCAGCCTGTGTGCTTTGTTCTGGTACTTCAGAGTGTATGAATGTGATATAGCGTTCAGCTCATATGTTTAAATATTTCTTGCAGATGTCATATGATAAGTTTTTAATCTCCATTTCTATCATTCTATAACTATCCGTCTATGTCTGTTTAAAAAAAAAATAAATAAAAGATAATACTTTCATTCATAAAGGATGCATTAAATCAAAAAGTGAACGTAAGACATTTATTAGTTTAATTTATAGTGTTATACAAAGTAGCAATATTTCACAGTATTATTGTTTTTACTGTATTTTTGCGTTCTTTTTTGAGCATAAGAGTCTTCTTTCAGATCTCTTTCTCTCTGTTTAATCTATCTTTAGTCCCGTTTATATGCCAATTTGGAAGAAAATTAGATTCTTTGTAACATATTGACAGAACATATGGTTCATTTTGCTACAGGAAGCTTTCCATGAATTTGCATGCATATTAGTGATCTGTGTGTCATTCTGAACATACAGCTACAGCCCAAATTGATTTTTTTTCTTTCTATTCCAGTTCCACATTAACATCAAGCCAGACTGATTGCCATTTGCATAGTTGAGTACTTGAGTATTTACATAATTGTTTAAACTGGCTGTTTTTAATTCTGGATTTAATGCATATTCTGCAATTCTTCTACATGCATTAACATGAATGACTTCTGCTGTGAGCAATTTGTGCGTCTGTTTAGGCCAAATTCAACCAAGCATACATTATGTGACTACAGAGAGAGATTCAGACCATACCAACCACAGATGATCATGAAAAATAAAATCTCTCAATTCCAAGTGTTAACACTTCAAACTGCAAGACTCTTACGGGGCTCCCAGCATTCAATGCAGTGCGTAGCTATTAAAACTGCATAGTAAAGTGTAAGTGCATGGGACCCCATCACATGTTTTATTTAACAAGCTTACTGTGGCATCCATGGTGAAGCAGGGGTCAGCAGAGATCAGGAAGGCATGTGTGAGTAGAGTTCAGTGAGGCGTGGAAAAACTGACACACTGCTCTTGTCTGGGGTGAAGGTTGAGCTCAGGCTCCTTCAGAAGAACGACTTCCTCCAGCCAGAGTCATGTACCAGACCATATATCTATTCCTCTATTGTCCTATCTACTATTTACTACTACTGTTCTATCGTTTGTTCATTCTACCGTTCTTTCTATTATTCTACAATTTGTTCATTCTATCATTTATTCATTCTATCATTCTTTATTTTACTTTGTCTGTCAGTCATTTTTTCTAGCATTCGTTCTAACATTCATTTATTCTAACATTTGTTGCTTTTGACATTTATTTGTTCTACCATTTGATCTATCAATTTATCATGGTCTTTGGTGTAAAAAAGAATCTGTATTTTTTATTAAAGACTGGATAATGGCTGATGTGTTGGTACTATCTTCCTGTCATTCTGTCTGTCTGTCTACCATTCTGTCTGTCTGTCTATATATCTGTCTGTTTGCCATTCTATCGGTGATTATTTCTGTCTGTCTGTATATCTATCTGCCATTCTGTTTGCCATTGTCTGTCTGTCTGTAATTTTGTTTATCTGCAATTTTGTCTGTCAGTCTGTAAATCTGTCTTTGTCCTTCTGTCTGTATGTCTGTCTGTCTGTTAATCCGTTGTCTGCCATTCTATCTGTCTGTATATCTATCTATCTGTCATTATGTCTGTTAATCTGTCTGCTATTCTGTCTGTGATTTATTTCTGTCTGTCTGTCATTCTGTCTGTATATCTGTTAATCTGTCTGCCATTCTGTCTGTCATTTTGTTTATCTGCCATTCTGTCTGTCAGTCTGTAAATCTGTCTGTCTGTCATTCTGTCTGTGATTATTTCTGTCTGTCTGTTTGTTAATCCGTCTGTCTGCCATTCTATCTGTCTGTTATTCTGTCTGTCATTTGTTTGTCTGTTATTCTGTCTGTCATTTTGTCTGTATATCTGTTAATCTGTCTGCCATTCTGTCTGTCTGTCATTTTGTTTATTTGCCATTCTGTCTGTCAGTCTGTAAATCTGTCTGTCTGTCTCTGATTATTTCTGTCTGTCTGTTAATCCGTCTGTCTGTCATTCTGTCTGTGATTATTTCTGTCTGTCTGTCATTCTGTCTGTCATTTGTTTGTCTGTTATTCTGTCTGTCTGCCATTCTGTCTGTCTGTATATCTGTTAGTCTGTCTGCCACTCTGTATGTGATTATTTCTGTCTGTTATTCTGTCTGTCTGTATATCTGTCTGTCTGTCATTATGTCTGTTAATCTGTCTGCCATTCTGTCTGTGAATATTTCTGTCTGTCTGTCATTCTATCTGTCATTTAGTTTGTCTGTCATTCTGTCTCTTGATTATTTCTCTGTCTGCCATTCTGTCTGTGATTATTTCTCTGTCTGTCATTCTGTCTGTCATTTTGTTTGTCTGTTATTCTGTCTGTCTGCCCGCCATTCTGTCTGTATATCTGTTAATCTGTCTTCCATTCTGTCTGATTATTTCTGTCATTTTGTCTGTCTGCCATTCTGTCTGTATATCTGTTAATCTGTCTGCTGTTCTGTCTGTGATTGTTTCTGTCATTTTATTTGTCTGCCATTCTGCCTATCTGTCATTCTGTCTGTAATTCTTTGTCTAAATGTCTGTCTGTCATTCTTTCTGTCTGTGGTGCATTCTGTTTGTCATTCTGTCTGACTGTCGTTCCGTCTATCATTCTGTCTATCAATCAGTCTGTTGTTCTATCATTCATTCTATCATTTGTTCAATGGTACATTCTGTCATTCTAATGTTTTTTGTTCATTTTATTTTTCTATTGTTCGCTATATCATCCCACCATTCTATCTATCTTTCTATTGTTTTATCATTAATTCTATAGTTTGTTCTATCATAATATTTATCGTTCTATCATTCTATCTGTCATACTATTGTTTTGACTATTGTTCGTTCTGATTCTATTTTCTGTCATTCTATCTATGGTTCATTTTAATGCTCTGTTGTTATTTCTAATGTTCTGACGTTTGTTCTATTGTTCTATATCATTATATCTATCGTTCTATCACTCTATCTATCACTCCATTTACCATTCTGTTGTTCTATCTATCTGTCATGGTCTTTAATGTAAAAATCAGACTTATCTGTGTATTTACTAAAAGCTGAATAATGACTGATGCATTAATACTGTACCACATAGCTGTTTTTGTAATAATTTTAGGTTTAACACAGTTATCATCAGCATTTTATAGACTCTTGGCTTTCACTAAGTCTATAGTTAGTGTTTTGTAAAGCATACCCTGTGTTTTTCTGGGATTGCTTTGGGCAGGGTGTGACTCAGCGCTGGCACAGCGGATGGGTTGAAAGAAGACTGCTTCCTGTAAAGAGTATAGCCATTTCAGCTGGCCTCCATGTGTCTGCGCACTACTGGGCCATCCCTGTCCTCCAAACCCCACCCACTTCATGCATATTCATATAGCCCATGCTCAATAATACAGCAGGGTGTGGTCTTTCGAACACAAAGCCTCATGCAGGACACTTGCAAAGCCTCAAAAGCAGAGAAACAAATATGCCATTTACTCTTTTAATTACAATCACTTGACTGTGATTGTAGACAGTGTGTACACTGTGTACATGGATTGTAGACAGTGTTTTGATGTGATATCTCAATACAAAATATATTTGCCAAATACGTAGATCATAAAATTATCTGTGCTTAGTTTAAAAAAACAGTCCTTCCAAAATAGTCTGTAGAGTTTATTTTAATTCATTCTCTCAGTACTTTTTATGTACTTTGTTTTAGCCACAATGGTGGATTAGTCAGCGGCGCTGCCCTCGGTGAAAAGGCCAGATTAGGAAAACATTGATTGTGCACTTAATAACTCTAGATCAATGGATTTAGCAGATGGCTTCACATGCACATGCACGTTTAGGGGAGTGTGTTGGCGCTCACGTAAGTGTACTGATGTTGTATGCGTGCTTAGTGTTTGGAAGACCATGAAAGCATTTATTGAATGTACGCGTGAAGTGTACAATACTTACAGGAAGGAATACTGTATGTAATTTCTCATGCAAGTCATGCAAAATGAAATGAAGATTCACAAGTCCTAATGCATAATCACTGAGTAAGTCTTGCTGTTGAGGAAGAGAGATAAACCTGCATGGACAATAGAAGCAGTTCCGCGAAACCGCTGGTAATTTACCAGTGAATTCTTACCAGTGATAGCATGCTGGAACACAAATAAGAACTCCAGGAAATTCCATTTATTTATCCAGCACAGGGCATCATTTTTCAAACTGACTGCTCTGGTTGTTTTTTTCCTCATGTTTTATTGATGACCTCATCATCAGGATTCCCAATACTCCCTGGGCTGGTCCATTGCTTAGCAACCAGAGGTGATGTTCCCGTTTCCTGGCACACTGTCAACACTGACACCCATTGTCCTGTCTGAATGCCGGTAACGTGCTAATGGCACTATGACAGGCTGACTCCCTGCCATGTGTCAATTTGCTGAGCACAGCAAGCCACTATAACCTGGGGCGAATAGATGATCATAGATGTTAAATACACTCTGCTGGTGTCTTGAAATATTCTGTAAAACATTATGACAATTTGGTTGTGTTTTGTAACATCTGGTCTGTTATTGTTGCTTTAGAATAAGCTCAGTACTAATGACAGCATTAGTGTTTTCTTTTATGATAGCTTGCATTATATTTTAAATGTTTACCTGTGCTGTAGGCCATTTTCTTTGTTCACTGTTTATTTTGTAGCCAACCTGATGCTTAGTCAGTTGTCATGTCCCTCTAATTGTGTTACATGATCATCAGACATATTGCTTCACATCAGTAAGAGGTCACAGAGGCAGAGGACAATGAGATGACACATATCAGACTTAAGGGTCTTGTTTGAATGTAGCTCAAGTTATAAAATATATTCATTCAACATTTAGGTTGTTGGAAATATTTTTTTAAAAATGTTTTTTCCTGATAATTTACTCGCCCCCATGTCATCCAAGATGTTCATGTCTTTCTATCTTTTCTATCGAAATTACATTTTTTAAGGGAAAACATTCCAGGTTTTTTCTCCATGTAGTGGACTTTAATGGTGGCCAATGGGTTGAAGGTCCAAATTGCAGTTTCAGTGCAGCTTCAAAAGGCTCTACATGATCCCAGCCAAGGAATTAGGGTCTTATCTAGCGAAAAGATCAAAATTACAAAATACAAAATTTATATATTTTTTAACCACATTGAAATCCACTATATGAAGAAAAATCCTGGAATGTTTTCCTCAAAAACTTGGCACCTTGGCAGTGTTCATTTTGAAAGCAAATTTTGATTTAGACTTAGCCATAGTCTTTTGACTAAAATGCCGTTTAGTTTTAGTCATATTTTAGTCATCTGAATTGTTTTAGTTTTAGTTCTAGTTCTAGTTGACTAAATCTACGGTAGATTTTGTCTGCTATAATCTAATGGGTTTAGTTGCATTGTAATGCATTTATAAAGCATTTCTCTAAAATTACCAAACTTATTGTTTAGGTTTGATATTAAAGTTTATTATGATAGCTGCTGTCACATGCAACATTCCTTTGATATTAAAATCAAACAAAACCACTTCTCATAAAGAAACAAGAACATGGTTTTCTGTTCAATGAAATACCAATGTTTTATATAGGGTAGGCTAATTATGCATTCTTCATAACAACTTGTTTCACATTCTTTCAAGCAGACACATTTATTTATATTAATTTAGATTAATCTGTATTAGGGCCACTAAAGTGATTCAGTCAAGAGCATCGAGTGATTTTCAGTCTTTCTTTTGTTGCTTGGTTAACATCAATGCCACACACAATAGCAACTAAATTAGGTTGCTGTCCCTTTAAAACCGAACGCACGGATCTAATGTACTGATACACGTCTGATATTCCAACTGTTTGCCTTCACAGACTTAACCAAGTGTGTTTACGTGAATACTTATCAAAACGGATATTTCGACGTAATGTTGTGTTTATTTCCGCGTTCATGAGACGCGAAAGAGTTCTCGTGCGCTGTGTGAGAGGCGCTGCTTCAGTGTGCGCGCTCTAAACCGGACCGAACGGAGTTTTTTTACGTCGTCAAATTTATCCATAAGTCTGCTCTTCTCTTACTCCCAGATATTGACATTATTAAACGTTTTATGAGACGTGCAGCGAGTGTATGCTAGCTTAATGTGCGCATCTGACCTCCTAACCACGCAACAGATTTGTTCTAAAGGAATCTCTGCCCAGTCGTCCCTCCCTAACATTGTCGTCTTGTTTTTATACATTTGCGAAAATGTCAATGGTTTTTCGTCATAGTTTTGGTCATTCAAAATGAGTTTTTGTTTCGTTATCATCTCAACAAAACATGTCGTTGACGAAAATTATTTGCCAACGAATTTAACACTGCACCTTGGATGACGTGAACTAATGCTTTAAGTGGACTAATCATTTCAGAGACCCTGTAATCAGAATTCATTTTAAACCATTTTTATGGATGAGCCACCACCCATACATTCTAGTCAACCACAGGGCCCATTTTGCTGCTCACTTTTCCTTAATGACAGCTCTGCCTCTCGCCTCCTCCTGTGAATGTTTGACTGAGACACATCTCCTGTCATGTTTCAACCTCCCTTTTTGCATGTACTGAGTGTTGTTCCAACCTCCAGGCTGTTTGTTTGGCCTTAGCTGTGGGAGCAAGCATCTCATGAACAGGAATTTGGGGAATTTGTCTCTAGATCAGCGGGAATGTTTTATTGCTTAAACATCCTTGACCTCCGAGTTGAATGTTTGCGAGTGGCTCATACGGCTCAAACTCGTGTATTTTGTGGGTGAACTTTGACCCAGAGAGCGTCTGGCAGCCTGCTGTGTTGAGAAATTACCCATAGAGAGCAGATTCCTGGTCTGGTTTTAGAGTCGAGGCGTCATACAGCGATAACGTAAACTTTGAGACACATTCACACAACTATGAGCTGCTCTGCTTTTCCAACAATGACTTTATTGTACTTGAATGAATCATTATAATAGGGCTTCCTAGAGTTAAATAGTGATGAAACTTGTTCACAGATTCACACCCGTTACTCTTATTTGGAAAACAGAGTCTCAGGTGTTACGACACATTGATTTTGCGTGTCGTATCTCGACATATATAAAGATCACATTAGCTCAAATGGGGGCGGGTATTCTGTCAAAGTGCTGTTTCCTTCCTGTCATGTCTGATCAATTAAGCTCCTCTGTCTGGAGACAGGCCTGACGAGCCACAATGATAAGATTGTTATTGTATGACATCATTCAATTTTAGTGCCACTTTATGCTAATGGATTTATCATCCATCTCAGTTACTGGAAAAACTGTGACCACACGCTTTGAAAGACACATCCAACAAAGTTAACACAAATTTAAGGAATATAGATTTTTT
>JAHKKF010391143.1:0-10787 GCA_019740295.1 Labeo calbasu | reverse complement strand
GTGGAGAAATGCTGTAGAGTCTCAGTAAAGTATGGCAGATAGCAGTACTCTGCCGCTAATGTCATATTTAGCCCCTGAAATGCAAATTTACCAGGGGAACTCCGACAAAAAATGTGCATTTTATCCCCTGGAACGTGAACAGGGGACCCCCCTCACAACACGATTGGGCTAGTTTTGAATAGCAATTGGGCGGGTTTTGTTGTGAAAACCTGGCAACCCTGACAGGCAAGGAACACCTGGGATGGATCACCAGTCTATTACAGGGATAAAAACGTGTTTAACCTTTACAGCCTGGCCGCTGGAACTCATGAAACTAAAAGTGTACTCAGCTACACTGCAACTAGACATCCTGGTATGTATTCATTGTTATGGTTATAACAATCTTCTCCATCATTTGACAAACTACTGCTGCTGGTTTCCAGCCCAAGTAGGCATATGAAAAACCTTGATGTTCTTGTTCCCCAAAATTGTGTTGACCATCCAATCAGACTGAAACGGGCAATTTCCTTAGAACTTGCCATTTTTTGCCAATGGATTTGGGTGGTCTGTGGCCAGGACTTCTGAGGCTGAAACTGGTGGCTTATTCAGCTAAGAAGACAGAGAGAAAATAAACAGCAGAGCTGATCAGCCCATGCAAGAGCAGAGCATCTCCCTCTCCAGTCCACAACCCCAGAGATCTTTACAGTGAGACCTTCAGCCAAACCTCACAGTAGCTGAAGAACTCAAGCTTTCCCTCAGAGGGCCACAGAGCAGCTCTCAGCGAGCAAACATACAGAACTGAGACAGTCTGTCAGACGCCCCAGCGATGTAATGACTTACACATACAACTTTTTACAACATTACCACATTTACGCTTCATCAGCAACGGAGTCCTGCAGTGAAAGGAATAGTTCTGCCAAATGTGAAAATTTGGTCTTCATATATTCTTTTATGACTTTTCAAAAGTTTGTAAATGATGACAGAATTTAGTTATTCCTCTAAGGAACTAAATGGACTGCTAACATCAAGATTGGAGGTCAAGTAAAAAAGGAAAATCAGACTGCAATTTTGCTCAGTCCATGACTAAATATTTAATCACAGAACAGTCCTGAAACCAGTTTTATGAAGGCTTCCTTGTGAAAGTGAAAATTAAATAAAAATCTGTCTGTCACAGGTCAGTTTTTAAAAATCAAAAGATTTGTTATATTTTGTGTGTGAGGACTCTCTATGCTAAATACTTGTGGTAGTAGTTGATTGTAAGAATATCGGCATGCCATTTTTGCATAGGTTTTTATCATTATTATACGAACATATATGTGATTCTGGACCACAAAACCAGTCTTAAGCAGCACGGCCTTAAGTAGCCAAAAATACATTGTATGGGTCAAAATGATCAATTTTTCTTTTATGCCAAAAATCATTAGGATATTAAGTAAATACCATGTTCCATGAAGATATTTTGTAAATTTCCTAGAGTAAATATATCTAAACTTATATGTTAAGAACTTCATTTAGACAACTTTAAAGGCGATTTTCTCAATATTTTGATTTTATTTGCACCCTCAGATTCCAGATTTTCGAACAGTTGTATCTCAGCCAAATATTGTCCTAACAAACCATACATCGGTGGAAAGCTAATTTATTCATCATATTATATGATGTTGCATATAGAAAGATAGTTCATCTATCTATGTGCATTGAGTGGATAACCTTATTTGGTCTCAGTACGATTTGATGAGTTCACATGAAATATCTGACTTTTGATGGCAACTCTTGGCAATTCCGAGCACAGTTTGCTGAAATCATACGAAACTCTTTCAGTGAGATTACACTTATTCTTTATGGTGACCACAAGGTTGTTTTAGGTTTGTCTGCCGGTTTGTACCGTAAGCATTTCAAGTCTGCGAACCCTGCCATCCATAAACCAAAGTGCTGCCGTTCAATTTTCCACCGCCCCTGCGTTCAGCCGGCTCAAATATCACAGATTAACTTCTCCTCCAAGAGCAGAACCAAACATACAAAGCTCTGAAGAGAAGCCTCGAGCGCTCGGCGGACTGACGGACGGACGCCCTGTCAAGGGCTGTCACGCCGGGCGAGGAAGATGAGTACGATGATGAATGTTAAACGTGTTAATGAGAAAAGTAGCAGCACGTGCCTGTGCTCGCCTGCGCCGCCAGACAGCTGCTCAAACAGTAGTTGGAGAAACAGTAGACGGGAAAGACAGGACTGATGCCTTACCTGGAGAAAGCTCTCCTTCACTCTGATCCCCAGAATCTGAGTCCATCTCTCCACGCAGAAGCTCTCCTCTCCTCTCCTCTTCTCTGTTCACTCCACTTCCTCTGTTTCTGTCTGTCTCTGTGCTGTCTCCCTGCACTGAAAACTGTTTTCTCGAGCTCAAATGCACCAGCTCTCCGTGTTCAGAATATAACTGACTCAATGAGTGCGCGCTGTTTGCCGAGCGCCTTTTCTGTGCAGTCAGACTGGCTTCTTTCACTGACACTCTCTTGCTTCCACTTTCTCCTCTCGTTTGCTTCCTTCCCCTCCCTCTCCCTCTCTTTCTCTCTCTCTCTCTCTCTTTTCTGTGTCCCTCCTCCCCCTTCTCCCCTCGCTCGACATTGTGATGCCTACAAAAACATTAAGAGGAGGAAAACTCTCTCTCTCCCTCTGAGCTGATCTCTTGTCTGTGAGAAATGTTTTGTATGTTGGAGAGGGTTTTTTCATTCTGACATTGCTGGGTGCTATTTTGTTTTTTAATGTTGGAAAATGCTGTTTGGATGGACGAGTGGATTAGAAATGACAGCAGCGTTGAAGGTGCTGTATTAGATTGGTGTTGCCATATCATCCATCTCGAAAATAAATAGAGTCACAGCGTGACTGTAGGTGCCATCAACAGGTCAAGGCTGGTTTGGCAAGTTAGTGTGGTTCAGTTAGCCCCTGCTGGTAGATGATGTAACTACACCATTATGAGGGCAAAAAGCTTCTTTCTCTTTGATGGTCATTTGAAGTAGCTGTGATGAAAGAATTCTTTTTTTTTCATTATATGAAGTAGATATTGTGCCATGTTTAGATTGATTTCCCCCGTCTCCTGCCTTTGACGTACAGCACTGCGTGTGTTCTTGCTGTGCCATCAGTCAGTTAGTGTCATAATGTCATTTTCCTACAGATTTAGATTTGTCAGTCATAAATCATAAGCTTGAATTTAGATTGATTTCTGCCCTTCCAAAAGTAATAAGTACAGATTATTTCACAAGAATATCCAAAGTCTATATTCATGCAGCTACAGCTCATCTACTTGAATGGAAAGACCAACATCATTTATATGAATTACAACTCAGTTACATATTTCAAGTCAAGTATAAAATCTGACACAGGTGAAAAAAATGCCTAAATGCATCCCCTCTGTAAAACCACCATCCCTTTTAGATCAAATGTATGATGCAAATGAAATATTAAAATCTTTAAGTATGATACTTTATGAGATATAAATAATGGTTTTCGCCAATCACATCGTAATATTCCACAAGGTCATATAAGCATTTGTCAAATTCACACTCTTTTAAAAAGGCCATGAGGATGGTGCAAGCACATCTTTTGATCTTTCTTTAAAAAAGAAGCAGAACAGAGGGTAAGTTGACTGTTTTTCAGGACATTCCCCTACTGTAACACTGGAAAAACATATACAGTATAATGACATAAAATACATTGATTTAATAAGACATCATAATCAAGGTTGCAATGAATTACTGAAAATGAATAAAATCACCAACGTACATGCATATGCAAGGTTAGCCTAGTAAAAAAGAAAAAGATTTAAAATGCGTTTATTTTGTACTAAGTATAGTTAAAAAAAGAATTATGTTTTTTGAGGAAACATTTCAGGAATGTTCTCCATTTAGTGGACCTCAATGGTGCCTGCGAGTTTGAACTTTCAAAATGTAGTTTAAATGCAGCTTCAAATGGCTCTAAACGATCCCAGCCCGAGGAAGAAGGGTCTTATCTAGTGAAATGATCGGTCATTTTCTAAAAAAAAAAAATAATAATAATTTATATACTTTTTAACCTCAAATGCTCATTTTGTCTAGCTCTGTGTGAAGTTGGGGTATGTCAAAAAACTCCCATCTCATTTTTTCCTCCAAATGCAAAATTGTCCTATATCGCTGTTTTACCCTTTTTTGTAAAGGGTGTTTAATCTTCTTTGTATGTTCACTTTGTAAATTCTGGGTTTGTACTTCTACAACGATGTATATGATTTTGAAGTTGGAGGAGAAAATGAGTTTTTCGACATACCCTGACTGCCAAAAAAAAACACGGTTCACACAGAGCTAGACAAAACAAGCGTTTGATTTTAATAAAAGTATATAAATTGTAATTTAAAAAAAAACTAAAAATAACCAATCGTTTCGCTAGATTAGACAAAGATAGTTTAGAGCCCTTTGAAGCTGCATTTAAACTGCACTTTGGAAGGTCAAACTTTGGGGCACCATTGAAGTCCACTATATGGACTTCACTATAGTCCACATCAATGAACATTCCTGAAATGTTTTCCTCAAGAAACATCATTTCTTTACGACTGAAAAAAGAAAGACAGGAACAACTTGGATGACAAGGGGGTGAGGACATTATCTGTACATTTTAGTTCTGAAAGGGAACTACTCCTTTAAGTCTATTAACATATTTACTGACATATCGCTTGAGACTTACTGTTATAAAGATTGTAATTAAACTTTATTTGGAGTACTGCTTGTGCACAATGCATATTTCTTAATATTTAGCCTAAATCTTAATCTCTATTGATGAATATTGTATGATTTTTAAATAATATCAGTCTCAAAATGCTAAATATTTAAAGTGCACCTAAAGTACACTTGCAACAGTTCCACTTTAGCACAATCAAATATACTTCAGTACATTTTTAGTTGGACTTCAGCTCTACTTCCGCACAATTAAAGTGCATTAAGTACAAAATGAGTTGTTCCAGTTTAGCAGACTTTAAATATGCCAGTTTAGTATACTGAAAGTACAATTGCAGGGTATTTTTATTAAGCACAGAAATATCTAAATATCTTTGTAGTATACTTTGCATTAAATAAATGTATTTAAAATACATTTAAGTATATTTATTTTTCTCTAGGGAAGTGTTGAGGTATTTTCCTACATCACTGTTTACTCAATCTGCACTGAGAGACAATACAAACAACGACGAGCCGTCAAAAATGATCTCCCTGTCTTTATCATTTACTATGAAAGCTTTGGAGCGCTGAAAAGTGTGGAGCTCAAAAATAATGTATATTGGTCATTTAGAGATAGTTTTATTAAAAATTATGTTTAGAATGAGTTTAGAGGCGGTAATGATTAGATAATGTAAAATCTTCCCAAACTGCCCTCCAGTGGCATCATTCAGGTTGTTTGGTACGCAGGGAAAGTGTGCACAAGAGAGTCTGATCATTAGTCATGCAAGACTACAGTCACTTAAGTGCATCTGTAATTTCATAATTACTTCTATTATCTTTGAAATATGGTTAAAGTGTACTGTCCAATCTACTGACAAGCATTTATGGTAAACTAAAACGTCATGTATTTAAATATTTTTAAATGCATATTTTTAATAATGAACAAGTCTACATAAGTGGCCCCTTATTTCATTAATTAATATTATATTATCTGCAAGTGCAGTTTTTTTTTTAAACTATCAAAGTATGACAAATTGCTTGTGATGTTTTTCAGTTATAATCTGCTTTAGCAAATAGATGTAATAGAACATTTGTTCAGTCTAATGTGCAAACAGGTTTGGCTGTTTTTTAACTGTAAGGCTAAACTACAACCTCCATATACAGCATTACAGGTTCTGTCATTCATATATCTACAAGTCAACCATGTTTTGGTCTCTGATGTAACAGAAAACAAGTGATTCAAATAAAGCACACACACTATCTTCCGAAAACTCCGCCCAGAGTGAAACATCATTGGTCTAACATCTTGTTCCACATGACTGTAAATTAAAGTCAAATATGTTCTGATTGCTGTGAAACCTGCAGAATTGAGTTTTCTTTATGAGCGTCTTTCTCTGTCTGTCTGTCTGTCTGAGCAGCTGTCGTTGTGTCTGTCCCGTGATCTGTTTGTCCTTCAGGAGTGTCTGATAGCTCGTGGCTCTCAGCAGGGTCAGTGTGGTGGCAGATGGCGTGGAGGTGCCTCAGGCTGAGGGTGTGTGTGGTCAGCTGTCACATCTTAATAGACAGATGGTCATGAACTTTCTCTCTTTGAGTCCAATTTATGTCCCAGTTCAGTCCAGTGAAGCAGTCAATCGCCTCGACCCAGTCACGCTAAAGTGCAGTTTAGGACTGATAGTAAAAACATTCAGAGGTGAAGGTCTTCCAGTCTTTGTCCAATCAAAGCTGGCTCTTTGTCATTCATGGCCTTTTCTTTTATTTGGTAGAACATCTTTTTGTCCCTGGTGGGTTTTCAAAGCTACAAATGTGTTGGATAAACACTCCTGGTGATTGACATTTACCCTTTTGTGCTCTTTTGTGTTGGTAAAAGGTTACTCTAGTTGTTTTTCCACTTTCCTCACAGAGGTAAAGAACATTAATAGCCATGTAAACCTCCGTTGTTGATGCAATTTCTAGAAACACTGCCACCTGCAGCCCTGGAGTGACACAGTCTGCAACAGTATTATTCTGGGACACTTTAGATAACAATTCTCTTTTAAATTTGTAATTAGGGGTTCGAGTGCACTGCGCTGAAACCCTACTATAATTGTTGGAATGGTCACGGATGAGCGATTTCCACATAAAACTGATCGTGCAGACCAAACCGTAAGTCGTAGAGACTTGGAGTACTCACACCACCTATAACGTGACCAAGGCTCGCCCCAATCGGCCTGACGGGGCGCTACAGCGATCAGATTCATTCATGAGCCATGGCGAAATTTTTTGGCAGTACCTACCTACCTTAGGTTTTTCACCCGATCAGAACCAAACCAGTGCAGAAAGATTCTCTGAAGAGTGAATATCAATAATTATCAAAAAAAGTTGAACTTTCCACTGTGGCAAAGGGATGCCAAAACGTTAGAAGGGAACAGGGCCACGTTTAGTAAAATACCTATAACTAAGATATCTTCACCAAACTTGGCACACTTATGTAAGAGCTCATGCTGAAGTCACATAAGAAATAGTGCAGATTTGCCACTTGGTGGCGCTATAAGAGGGAAAAAACGTAAAAAATGGCAATAACTAGGCAATCATTTGTCCTATCAGCATGAAAATCACTGTGCACGGTCTTGATCCAAAGTGCCACAGTTGTCTATGGGGACATTTGCGTATCTCAAAAAAACATGGCCGTCACTGACCAATGAAGTTTGAGCACCTATTAGACAAGGTTAACCAAGGCCAGTCGGAATGAAACTCAGTGGACCTGTTTGACTCACAGCCCCAAAGGTCTGTGAGAAAGTTGAAAAAAATCAGCCACTGGGGGGCGGTAAAGGATTTTTTGAGGGCGTAAACAATTGTATATTGCACAGCTTTCCACACATACACACGATATTCGTATCATATGATAGATCTCCTCGTTCCAAACAACTTTGTCTCTAGAACCACTGCTGTCAATCAAGCCATTTTTTAAATGATTGAAAAGATGTGAAAAACTGCTTTTGTGTCCTAGGTTTTTTGCTCAGTCTGGGAAAACTTAATCTCAATTGACTCTCTAGGTCAATAATTATCAAAAACATGTTGAAATTTACCCTTTGGGAAACTATAATGCGGTCCTTTATAAAAGGGGCCTGTCCAAATATACCAAAAAGCCTATAAAGCCTAAATGAAAACTCAAAACTTCTCAAAACCTGCTGATCACATGCAACAGGTGATGCAAAGTTTCAGGGAGATCGGACTACAGTTGGCGCTATAACAGTCATAGATGTTATAAAAACATTGTATTTATAAGGTAAATCACCTGGATTTGACAAAAATGTTTTTTTTTTTTTAAATAACTGATTTAGGTGGTTACAGGCTTGCTAAGTAATATTTTTCCTTATGTGCTTAAATACCTGAAGTGCTTATATTTAATAATTGTAATCAACAATAACTAATGTCTAATAAAAAACATTCTTTTTTTATTTTAAAAACTGAGTTATCTATCTGTTTTTGCCAATAAACTCTTCAGCTTTATTGATTTAACCTTGTCCCAGAGACATACATCTAATCTTAAAATACAAAAATACACATAAGATATTACATGTTAACTGTTTAAAAGAGTGAAACAGCACTAACCATTTCAATATCTTTTTTGTAAAAATCACAGCCATTTTGTATCTATTAAAAAATTATTCAAATGTAATGTTAAAATAAATCTGTCCTACAGGTGACATTTATTTAAAATAATTTTTTTTACGTATTTAAGTATTTTAGTTTTTTTGTTTGTTTGTTTGTTTGTTTTTTTGTGAACCAGATCATGCTTCAGATGAAAAATATGAGACTTGATATGTAAGGAAAAGAGATCACAAATAATGTTTGATTTAAAACTATTTTTGCATTGTGAAAAATGATACTGTCAAAAAGATGCATACTGACACAACTGACACAATGCATTTCCACAGGACATCGGTTCATTCGACTACTATATGCATCTTCTATATGCATATTTTTAAAGTAAAGATTATGTTTAACACAGTCATCCATGAAGGCAGGACATTCTGCATTACAAGATTTGCTTCCCACATTTGCAGCAGGTTTCACTGTACAGCTTTTTCTGTCTGGCGAGATGTACTTCCTATGGTAATTTAGAGCAGGCAGGTCAGATTCTCTGGAGAGAACTGTCGTTATGTTATCTGTCCTGCCAGGCTGCCTCACATTAGTTAGAGTCAGATTGACATGTAGATCTCACGTGGATTGATCATTCTTTAAGCAATTCCTGTCATTAAACTCTCAGATGTGCATCCATTGTCTTTATGAACTGTGGAAAATATTATACATTTCTGTTTTACTGATAATTTCTAATTTCTAGTAGACAAATAAAATCAGTATCATATGAAAAATTAATGCTGACCAGTTTTTACAATTGTACTATAAAAAGCAAAAAGTACTCCAACTGTACAAGGACTAGCCTACATTATTATTCCATTACGGACACAGCCAGACAGGGTCACTGCCTTATGTGACACAGCTAACAACATGCATTAATTACCATTAATCCTGTACACATAAATATAGTCTACTATAGAGACACACAACACACGCTTACGCTGCCAGTGAGACAGAAAGAGATGAAACCACACTTTAATGGGAGTTAATTGCTGTCTAATTCACTCGAGATTAAACCCTGGAGGGAACAGCACGGCTCAAGAAGTTACTGCCAAATACATTCCCTGAAACCCTAACGTGAAAAAAACAATCCACAATCTGCAATGCCAGGACGATCCTGAGTTCAGGCAAACCACAAACTGCCTCTAAAAGCCCCTGATTTTCTGGTAAATGGCGAATGAAGGCGCATGTGGGTGTACGACTGCTATTATATCTAATAGATTTCCCGGTTATTCATAGAACTGCTTTCACAGGTCGTTTAGTTTAGAAAGCTTATGGCAGACTTTTTTATTCCTGTGTGCGATTTTCACAGCATGGTTGTTTTCTTCATTGAAAAAAAAACAAGAGAGAAACTAATCGAGAGCACCTAAAATAAAACAATTTTGACTAAATATGCCATCGAACTAAAATGTGACTAACGTTTATAAAATAGTGTCTGTGTGAATGGGAGAATAGCAAAATAAATGAATTAAAGTCACATGAAAGGAGGCAGTGTCTGGTTGTCATTGAATAACCTACGCCTATACATATCAAATCACAAATGTGGCTCAAAAACTGACTCATACCTACTATGCAAAATTCACTTTGAATGTAAATGTGTGTTGGCAGTTTGCGTAAACAACCACCCTATAATGATACAAATCCTTTTTTTCCTCCTTTTTTTCTACTCCCTATAAATCATAAGCAGTGTCTCAGAGCAAGCTATTCGCAGAATCTGTAAAATGTGATGTCACACTTTACAAGCCCCGCCCACTGCTGTATTAGCATAGACCCCGCCCTGAGTGAGCCGTAAACAATCTGCCATATTTAATGTCACGCTACAGCATTTAAAAGCAGCATTCAAGAAATATCTTCGTATTATATTATAGACATTATTCAGTGAGTGATTTTCTGTTTTTATTTTATTGTTCGAGTCACATTAACAGCATGGACCCAAACAGTAGTATAGGCAATGTATATTATGCTGATGTCACTTTATACACCAATCTAATATAAACATGTAATTTCTTTCCCAGCTGTTTAACTTCACAGACATAACCGACTGTGGTTTTGCAACTTATGTGTATTTTTAACATAAACTTGTGTTTGAAAGAGAGCTTAGTTTCGTACTCACATGCTGTGTCAAAGCCGCTTCCTGATGGTGTGCTTCGGATATGTGCACTCAAAAAATCTGTTTATCAGAAGTTTAAACTGATACGGCTTTAAAAGGCATGATTTCAGCGAGATAGACATGATAATCAAAACCAAACAGGTGTTTTTCCGCAGAGTATCTGATGTATGAGCTGTAAGGGCACAGGCCTATTTTAGAAAAGGGGGCGGGGAGCAGCAGCTCATTTGCATTTAAAGAGACATGCATGAAAGCAGCATGTTTCAGCTTCCACTCAAATAGGCATTTTTAAAATGCTGTATTATAAACCTGTGGGATATTTTGAACTGAAACTTCAGAGATGCATTCTGAGACACCTGAGATTTATTATACATCTTGTAAAAAGGCGCATAATCGGTGCCCTTTAAATT
>JAHKKF010391120.1:0-11234 GCA_019740295.1 Labeo calbasu | reverse complement strand
ATTCACTTATGATTTTCCAGGTTAAACAATTCAATCAGTATCTGATTGGGAAAAAGTTTACCTTGAGTGCTGGCCATCGGCCTCTGGTTTCCATATACAGTCCAAAGAAGGGAGTACCACTGGCAGCTGCAGCATGGATGCAGAGGTAGGTGTTGTTCCTAGGAGGACACACATACCAGATTGAATTCTAAAGAATGCATAGACATCCAAATGCTGATGGACTTTCACGTCTGCCATTGGATCTTACTTGCACAGAGCCAGTGAAAGAAAGCGTACCTTTGGATGTTTTTAAAATTGCGGAGCTTGAGGGCTCCACTGTTACAGCTGAAATGGTTCAGAGAGAAACCAGGAGGGATCCCACATTGTCTCAGATATATGCAGCTACACAGAACGGCTGAAATGCAGAAGCAAAAAGCCGGTTTGTACAATACTATCAGTGTTATGAAGAACTGACTGGATGGAGGTACATCGTGTGGGGTTTAAGAGTCATTATACCTCCTAAGTTGCAAACTCAAGTCTTGGAGGAGTTTCATGTCGGACACATAGGAGTAGTAAAGATGAAATCACTTACAAAAAGCTTTGTATGGTGGCCAGGAATAAATCAGCAGATCGAGCAGCTTGCCATGCATTGCTCAGAATGTCACCATGTTCAAAAGATGCCAAAAACAGTGGCATCACACCCTTGGAAAAGGCCTGCATTGCTGTGGCAAAGGATTCATGCTGATTTTGTGGGACCCCTTATGGGCACTATATTTCTTGTTGTTGTTGATGCATGCTCGAACTGGCTTGAAGTGTTCAGTATGACCTCCAAAACAGCTTCTTAAACTGTGACCGTACTGAGAGAGCTCTTTGCAAGGACTTGTGTACCTGAACAGCTTGTGAGTGACAATGGGCCCTGTGGGATAATCTATGTAGTGAAACTAAATTTCAATGATTATAATTTGAATCCCTTATACAGTGTCTATCCAGTAGGGGGCACTAAAGGTTGGAAAATAAAGCATGGGCTATGGTTCAGAGTCGACAGGAGTTTGTGTGCTGTTTACTTTCGCAAAAAAAAAAAAAAAAAAACAACTAGTTAATACGACATGGTGTCAGAGAAGGATACTCTAAGAAATTTGAGGAAGTTTTTTTTGGAGGGCACGTTAAGATTTCATTAGTAAAGGAGGTCGCAAAAGTCATGCAACAAGCTCCAGGTGATGCAGCTACCAGGGGGAGGGAGCCGCCCGCGCCAGGCCCGTGTGCTACATCCAGCATCCAGTCACCTGAGCCATTTAACTTCTCCAAACCCCACGAATGGGAAAGATGTATTAGACGTTTCAAACGTTTCCGTCAGGCCAGTAATCCTCGCAAGACAACCAGATAAATACTCTCATGTACTGTATGGGCGATAAAGTGGATGGCATTCTGAAAGGATTAAATTTGACAAATGAAAACATGCAGCAGTACGACGCAGTGAAGGAGGGATTTCACACGTTCTTTGTTGTAAAGAAAAATGTCATTTATGAAAGAGCACGCTTCAACATGAGAAAACAAGGGGAAAATGAGTCGGCTGACTCTTTCGTGACTGCATTGTTTTCTTTGGCAGAGCACTGCAAATATGGACCACTGCACGACAAAGTCATCAGAGACAGGTCAGTCACTGGTTTGAATGATTTACGTCTGTCAGAGCGAATGCAGCTAAATAAAGATCTAACGCTGGAAAATGCTATTGATATGGCGAGACAGACTGAAGCAGTGAAGCAGCAGCAGAGTAACCTGCGTGGTAAATGTGCTGTTAAAACATCTGACTCTGTAGACAGAGCCATAAGCAGAAACAAACCAACTCAAAGCAGACAGAGAGTTAAAAGTGGCTATGGAGCAAAAGAAAATTTTAAACAGTCACATTCAAGATGTCATAAGTGTGGAAAAAGCCCATCTCACCCAAAAGCACACTGCCCTGCAAATACAGTTCTGTGTCATGCCTGTGGAAAAAAGGGTCACTTCCAAAAAGTGTGTTTTATCCAGAAAGGTGAACGAGATCCAAGAACAGGACCCTGGCATATTTTTAGGCACGGTGATTGCTGAGGGTGACCCCTGGATAATTGACATAAAAGATTGTGATGTGCAGTTCAAAATTGACACAGGTGCTGATGTTACTGTTATGCCAGACCATATGTTCCATGAGATTTTCAAAGATGGCAAGAAACCAGCACTCCAGAAAGTGACTAAGCTCTTACTTGGACCGGGATGTTCACCACTCAATGTGATAGGAGTTGTTGTGGTGTTGCAGGCATTGTTGTGGTGCCTAAAAAGTCGGGAGACCCACGAATCTGCATTGATTTGACGAAGTTCAATGAATCGGTGCAAAGGGAGAAATACATTCTTTCCTCTTGTGTTTTTAGCAAGCTCGACACAAACATGGGATTTTGGCAAATAAAAAGCCTGCCAAGCTGACAACTTTTATCACATCGTTTGGGCGATACTACTTCAACCGTCTGCCCTTTGGTATCGGATCGGCACCTGAACACTTCCAAAACCACATGGTAACTGAAGTCACTGATGGCCTGGACGAAGTGGTCTGCCATATGGATGATGTACTCATGTGGGGGGGTTCTCAAGAGGAGCACGATGCATGCCTTCACGCTGTGCTCCAAAAGATGGAAAATGCTGGCGTTACCTTCAACTTAGACAAATGTTTTGGTTCTGGGGTGAAGCACAAGTCAAAGCTTTTCAAGACTTGAAAAAAGACTTGTCATCTGCACCAATGCTGGCCCTGTATGATGCGGATAAGCCAATCAAAGTATCGGCAGATGCGTCATCATATGGACTGGGCGCAGTCCTGCTACAGCAAGAAGTTGACGACTGGAGACCTATTGCCTATGCCTCTAACTCCTGTTGAACAAAGATACGCACTGGTAGAAAAGAAGGTCCTTGGCCTGACCTGGGCATGTGAGAGATTTCGTAACTTTTTGATTGGCCAACACCTTGTGATAGAAACTGACCATAAACCCTTATTGAGTCTTCTAGGTGGCCAAGAACTGGACACCCTACCTCCCTGCATCCAACGCTTCCGGATGAGATTGATGCGCTATTCATACAAGATTTCTCATGTTCCCGGAAAGAGCCTCTGGACTGCAGACACTCTGTTGTGTGCCCCATTACCTGCTGTCAAAGAGAACATGGGTGAGGAGCTCATGGAAAGCACTAACATGTCAACAACGTCATGGAGCATCTCCCAGCAAGCCTATCTTTCTTTGACAACCTGAGAGAACTCCTCAAATCAGACAGTGTGTGCTCAAGTGTTATGAAAATGTGTCAAGATGGGTGGTCCGAGTCTGTTCATTGCACAGGGGCTGAGAAACTATACTGGCCTGAACGAGCGTACCTGTCAGCCCATGATGGCCTTCTTCTAAAAGGTTCAAGACTCGTTATTCCTTCTGCATTGCGGAATGAAGTCCTTGCTAGGCTACGCGAAGGACATCAAGGAGTGGCTAAATGCAGGGAACGTGCACGGCAAAGCGTGTGGTGGCCGGGACTTAGTCAGCAGTTGAACGAGCTGGTCTTGAAATGTCATGCTTGCATCAGAGAGCGCACCAATCATACTCAACCATTGATCCCAACAGAGTTTCCAGAGAGGCCCTGGCAAAAGCTAGGGATGGATCTGTTTGTCTTGAAAGGGAAAACATACCTTTTAGTTGTGGAATACTATTCACGGTACGTCGAGGTGGCAAATCTTTCACTCACCAGCTCTGCAGATGTCACTATGCACCTAAAATCTATCTTCGCACGTCACGGCATTCCAGAGACTTTAGTGAGCGATAATGGGCCAAAATTCTCATCCAGTACTTTCTAGGAATTCGCAGCTACTTAAGTATTCAAACATGTTACCAGCAGCCCAAAGCATCCACACAGTAACGGAGAGGCACCTCAAACACTTCCTGCCAGTCCCAAAGGATCTGTAACCAGAACCAGATCTGGGAGGCCAGTCGTGAAACCTAAAAGGCTGGATTTATGATCATTTTGTTGTAGCCTTCGAGGACAGTTTTCACATTCGTCAGCTACACCTTTAAAAAAAAAGGGGGAGGGGGATGGCACAAGGTGGTGAAACTTGTTGCTGTAATATTGAAAAAAAGTGTCATTAGTGGTAATGTATTTTCATAACTTGCAGTTATTTGAAGTGAACAGTTTTCAGGTAGTGTTCATCTTTCTAAAAGATATTGGTTATTGCTCATTGTTGAGTTGTGTTCTAAAAGATGTCTGATATAAACAAAGTGTCAGCTTTATGTTACTTTCATTTTTCCTTTCGTTAAAAAGGGAGATGTGGGATAATCTATGTAGTGGAACTATATATCAATGATTATAGTTTGAATCCCTTATACAGTGTCTATCCAGTAGGGGGCACTAAAGGTTGGAGAATAAAGCATGGGCTATGGTTCAGAGTCGACAGGAATTTAATTTAATAAAAAAGCAAAAAAATACTACTTAATACGACAGGCCCCAGTTTGTATCTGTGGAGTTCCTCAAGATCTATTTTCTTCAAGAACATCGGGATCAAACATGTGAGCTCAATGCCATACCACCCTGAAACAAATGGCTTAGCTGAGAGATTGATGCAGAGCTTAAAGAACGCCGTGGCAAATGAAAAATGACACTAAATCAGAAACTGCAAAACTTAATCGAACAGCTACCATGTTGTTCCTGGGAGGACCCTTATGTTCTAGGCTGTATTTGTTGAAACCAAAAGAATCGTACAGGACAGTTGAAATTGCAAAGAGAAGGAAAAACATCTACGTTTTAAGTTGGGGATAGTGTGCGTGCTAGGGATTGCAGAGGATGGATGCAAATGGATGTCTGCAAGAGTCAAAGAAAGATCAGTCCACTCTCGCATACAGTGGAGGTTGCTTCCAATAACCTCTGGAGGAGGCATATTGATCAGCTGAGAAGTGCAAATGTTCCCTGGAAAGTGTTATAGTGAGTGTTCCATACACCTACTGTCCCTGCTACCAATGCAAGTGACACAGCACCACCACAAGATGGCACTGTTACTCCCTGTAGAGTGCCACAATCACTTGGTCCTAAACTTCCAAACAGTCTGGATTGAAAAAAGGGGAAAGATTTCAGTGAAACAATACTTAATTGATTGTTACATCAGTTTTTGTAAAAGAAGGTAAAAGTTGCAGTGTTTATTTGTAAGAAAATTTGAAAAAGAAATGTTTGAGATTTCCTTGTGTAGTGTACTGACTGTGAGATAGAACTTGGGAATACATATATATTGGCCATCCCTTTCTTGTAAGTTTCCCTGCTTCATCACTGCATACAGTTTAGTAAAACAAATAGTATGAAATGCCCGTCTGTGTTTAAACTTTTTTGAGTTTATCACAAAACACAACACAGAGATTCCAGGAGTACCGTTTTGATACCAAACTTAGTATGGACACCCAATCGACACTGCAGTCCAGAACTCCTGAGCTCAAATGATCCACCAGCCTCAGCCTCCCAGTAGTTGCGAGAGCTGCAAGTATCAGTGCATCTAGTGCTCACAGTGCCTTCTAGTGTAGGAAAGCAAAATACTAGCCTCCCAACAGGGGGACAAGAGAATGGATTTCTAATTAAAAACGGATTACAAATAACAATTATGTCTTATTTGAGCTATTTTATTATTTTTAATAACCATACTTTCGATTATTCATTCATTGAGACCCGGTGTCGCATAAAAATTCACTTGGCCAACAGTGAACTCACAGACACAAACTCGCAGGTTACAGCCTTTAAGTAGGCCACACCCTGCTAGCACATAACAAAAAGTGTATTTTTCTTTTATAAGCACGAAAACTGCAACTTGTTTAAGTCAGTGATAGTCAGAAATCAGAAGGTTCTTAATGATGTGCACCATGCTCTATACACTAGTACTTCGGAACGCTCTGTCCTGGACGTAGATTTGCAGAAACACCAGATTGCACTTTAATCTACAAGAAATAATGATTTCACAAGAGATCAGAATGAATAATATCTAACATTTTATTTGTCAGGTAGAATGAATCATGCCAATTAAATTACTAAACAATGAGAATCCAATTCAAAATAAGGTTCAGCTCCAGTGATAAATACATAACATCAGTTGCTCAGAGATGAATCTAGGAGATGCATACCTGACAGCAGAGAGACACACAGCAGCATATGAGAGTTCTAGTGCAGAGCTCCAGAGACTCACACACCCTGTGTCCCAAGAATATCCAAGTAGTGTTTTGCCACTTTGCTTATATATCCACATCCAGACATCTTAAGGCTTAAAGCAGCTCACAACTTGCCGATTTAGGAGAAAATCTTAAAAATAATGGGTATCAGTCCTAAATTTAGGACTCCTAAATTTTTGCACTAAGAGTATTTCACAAAGCATTTTAGCAATAAAACTAGCTCCTAAATCTGTGAAACATTAGGAGTAGTGAAGAGGACTCATAAGTCACTAAGACCAAATCACAAACTATCCTCCTTGCTGAAAAGACAATACAAACCATCACAGAAATTCTACAAATACCATTACAAACATTACAAACCACCAAATTTTAACCATTAAAACTATTGAAATATATATACATATTTCCTGTAGTGTGTTTTGGGACATGTTCTGTTAGGATTTAGTGGTTTTAACAAACCAACAATAGAAGGTAACCAATAATCAATAGAGATCGACAGGCATCATTACAGTTACCATTAAAACCAGCACAAATTCCATTATAACCAGTAAAACCACTAAAAAATTCTGCGATGCTTTCTATGTAATCGGCCTCGGAACATAAACATTTTATAATTTACATACATGTTGTAACAACACGCTGCATTTATTTGCACACATGTTTTCCCACGCATGTTTTTTGGTTTTGGAGATTATCCCATCTCCAGATTTTCTTTGATTATATACATACACACTGGCCTCAAAAGTCAAGTGTTTTCAAGCATTTTACATGTATTCCAAAATAATGACTCGGGGCAAAACATTCCAAGGTAACCAAAATAATCCAAGGTTTTTATTTAGCACAGTGACTAGATTGACAAATAATCAGACACCACCCAAACTAAATATTCCCCTTACAGTTTAATAGAAATGAATTTCTTCACTGATAAAATAGATAGCATCCTAAATACAGTAACAAATGTAGAATCCACAGCGTCTTGTAATTCAGCTTCATTCATCGCACACAAAGAAAAACTGCAGTGCTTTACGACTATTGGACAGGATGAGCTAAATAAACTTATCACTGAATCTAAACCAACAACATGTTTATTAGATCCTGTACCCACTAAATTACTGAAAGAGTTGCTGCCTGTAGCAGACGAACCATTTCTCAATATCATTAACTTGTCATTATCTCTAGGTTACGTCCTAAAACCCTTCATATACATATATAAATATATATATAAGGAGTTTTAGTCACATCTTAATTAGTGTTAATTTCGTTGATGAATAATTTTTTGTCACGTTTTGTTTAATTTTAATATAATGGCTTGTTGTGCACTGCAGTTAAATTTGTGTCTATCATGATAAAAACCTTAATATCCTTAATAATACTTATTTAATGAGTTTGGAAATTTGGAGAAATGCTTAAATAAATGCATTAAATTATAACTAAACCCATTAGATTTTATTTATTTTACTAAATAAATAACATTTCCTAATTTATTTTACTAGATTTAGTCGACTCTTAATCGGCTCTAAACGCCTCTTAATACTGGTTTGCCTGTTTCCCACGGAAGAGACAGAGATTATTTTGGGGTGTCATTCATTTATAGAAAGCCTGCCCCCTAGGGATGGGCGATGTCTTATCGTTTGCGATATACCGGTAAAAAATTTCCCATGATAAGAATTAGTCTTCCCGCGATAATAACGATAAAGTCGACAGTACCACGTGTGCGATACAGTTTTGCATGTGTACGAGTCTGTTTACAAACCTGTTGTCCAACAAAGATATAATTTATTGACATGATTTTTTTCTAAATTAACTTCATAACATAGTCGAGTGTTTAAAGTAACCTTTTGCGATCAGACGTGGCTGAGCAGAAATCATACTATTTTATAGTATTATAAAAGCTATGTCGATTAGCATTCCATTATAAATATACTTTATCCTTGTAAAAATACCCAAGACTTCTTGAAGAACACAGCCAAACCATATATTGTAGCAATCGTATGTGTATTATCAAGTTTCCTCAGTTAAAATTTCTCTATCTGTGTTTTATTCAGATACAGCGATAACTGGATTAGAGATTTTCGGGAGTGTCGTCAGTGCTATTACTTCTACTATAAAGCATATGTGGAATTTCTCTGGCTTTCAGGGCACAAGCTGTGTGGCTCATGTCGCATACACAGCCAATGAGTTTGCACCTTTACCTTTAAATGGTTGGCATTCACTTGAGCCTTTCGCTGTACACTTTCAGAGTTCCTTTAAAATCCTCCACCTTCCCCAGCTCCACCTGTAGAGATCTGCTACGATTTTTTTTTATGCTATTTGTGCAGCAGCAGTATGTCTTAAATACTTACAGCACCATATTGCCATATGCTTTGGCAGTAGAAAGTTCCTGTACTTGCTTGCAGCAGCAATAACCAACAGCAGCAGCAATTTAGCAGCAGCGTAGCAGATCTATTCCGCCAAGACCAAATACATTAACATTGTCATATCCATTACCACATTAAAATCTTCTGAGAGTTGTCATGGAAGAAATATTTTTATTACTTGAACTACTACATCTATCTATTGCTGGGTTGAAAACTGTTAAAGTCGCTATGAACAGTGGAATTATGAACATGATTTTATATTTATTTATTAATTTTTACTTTTTAAAACATTCCTCTTTGTTTTGTATTGTATTGGGCTGAGAATAAGTTTATTGTACTTTGATTATTTAATTTGAATTTGATTTGAGTGTGATAGATGTGTTTCTTGCAAAAAGTACATGTCAGCTTGTAGTTTATTTAAATGATTCATCTGAATAAGATGTACCTGTGCAAATGGCAATAAACCCAAAGCAAAGCAAAGCAACCATTTAAAATAAAATACTCAAGCGGGGCACCCAATAACTCAAGTTGATCTCACACTTTAGGGTGTTTGTTAAATCTCAAGAGAGAGACGTGGACTTCAGCTATATTTTTACCTGCTGGTGTAACTGTTGGACAGTTTTAATTTAGAAAAACAAGTAATTTATACACTTTGTATGTCTTTTTTTTAATATATTTGCGCTATTCTATTTTTGTATTATGAATTTTTTCCTCATCCAGTTTTTTGTGTAGGTACTGCCTCCGTTGCCTCCTCGGAGGAAACACTTCTGGTCTACATACAAAATAAATATTAATATATTGCACCATTTATAATAAAATAAAGGATAAAATATACAAGCTGGGCACCCAAGTACTCAAGTTGATCTCTGTGACCTGTAAAAAAGTGGTGAAACTGCCACAGATGATCTCACATCACCTCAGAGTGACCTGGCTCAACCTCCTTTTTCGGCACCTACCTGTATAAAGGACAAAAAACACAAAACACTTGCTCATGCTTGTAAACACACACAGCTTGTATACACACAATGCCTGTCGAAAGCCTAGTTGTCTAATTGCTCTCCCTCCATTGTTGTCTTGAGGATGAGCACATCTCATGAGCACATACAGTTAACACACTGCCCTAAGCAGTTTCCTAACCTGACCACTCTTTAAACTCTGCTGGTGGTGACAGCTAGGGCTGACACACATGCCCTCTCCCGCACACATCCTACCTCCTTCACCCACCCACAGAGTCCAGACAGTGCTATCTAAATGAATATGAAACAAGCAAGTTCTAGATCAATTATAAGTCCCAATTCAAGTAGTGCAATTATATTCTTTCAGATACAGCAGCTGAAAAAGAGATCACAGATCGTCACTTGCTTTCTCTGAATTCGAGAATTTTCTCCACATTTATATGTGCTCTCATGTATTAAATGTTCTAACTCTCAGATTAACAATACTACCACCCAAAATGCCACCACCATTCTGCAGATTAACAACTCTAAACTGGCTGCTGATGACTTCAGGACAAAGTAATTTACACAGTATTGAACACATCAATGTGAACTTAGTCAAAAACAATTTGATAGGTAAAATATTCAGCACAACTGTTTTCAACACAAAAAAAATTAACCGTTTGAAATTTTTAAACAGTAGTATGTGTGTATTTCTGACCTTGGTGTGTCTAATTCCTATGTCACCTTTCCACCAATCAGACATGAGCATGAGGTGGTGATGCGGCAGTGTGTGGAGGCTGACATCGCTGACCTGTGCCGCTTGCTGGGCCAGACAACCATGTCAACGTGGCATGTATGAATAATAACCATCAGGAGGTTTGTAGACCATAATGTATAACTGATCTTAAAAGTTTGGACTATTATATTATATTATATTATATTACAGTATATTGTCTTGTGGCATTAAAGGAGGTGGCTGCACTGAGGGCTCAGCTGACAGTCACAGTGAACGTAGAGGTTGATGCTACTTCTCAGGAAGACCTGAACAATGTTCTGCAGGAGATTCATGCTCATTATGAGAACATCATACAGAAACACTGCATGGAACAGGAAGACTGGTTTAACGAAAAGGTGAGACATCTTTTTTCCTGAATCTGCTGGTTGCAAATTCTACTTTGCTATCAAACATACTCCTGTCTGACTGAACAACAAACCACATATTCCAGAATATCATTTTAAGTAGTGCCTGGATTGTGCTATGGTGTTTTTGTCTTTTGATTAGATGGCAGGGTTGAACAACGAGATTGGCAAGAGCACAGAAGACATAGAAACGTCCAAGTCAGAGATCAAAGGGCTGCAAAATACCTTACAGATTCTGGAGATCGAGCTGCAGTCTCAACTCAGCATGGTGAGACACAAGTGGAATGTAGAGTAAAACAAAAATGGATACATCATTTGAAACAAAGGCAGGAAAATATAACATAAGACTTGAAAGCAGAGCAATAATGCTTTATGAAGATTTGTGCATGTTCTCAAACAGGTAGCAGCACTGGAGAAATCATTAATGGAAATGGAGTCTATGTACAGCTCAGTTGAGAACTTGCGTTGAGCAACAGGGACAGGCGTACGCCATGCTGCTAAACATCAAGACTCGTCTGGAGCAGGAGATCGCCACCTACAGGAACCTCCTGGAAAATTAAAACAATAAGTAAATTTGTTCCTTTATAAAAGTTGATGTGAGTTAAAATCAGTGCAGCATAGATTAT
>JAHKKF010391104.1:0-10665 GCA_019740295.1 Labeo calbasu | reverse complement strand
TAACAACACAGTATTAAGAATCAAGTGTATGTAAACTTTTGAACTGGGTCATTTTTATAAATTCAACTATTATTTTCTCTTGTGGACTATATGTAAACGTCTTTTATTTAAAATATCATATTCAGGTCAGTACTAAATAAACAATAACATGCATTTTGTATGATCCCTCTTATTTTGGTAAAATAATTAACATTTTTAATGATTCTGTGATGGGGATGTAAACTTTTGACCTCAACTGTATATTGTAACGAGCCACGGGTATAAATTTTGCCTCACCTGTATATGCTGTTTTGGACTCTCAGTGTGCTTACACCTAGGATGGCATTGAGGGTAAGTAAATTAACAGCAAATTTTCGTTTAAGTTATACCTTTAAGAGCTAAACATTGACTTATATGTTCTTGTATGGAAAAGTTAGAAATTAAACTGTATGAAAAAAACACACAAAACAACAGAAGTCATACAGGTCTGGAATGACATAAAGGTAAGTAAATTATTTAGTATTTTTGGGTGAACTAGCTTTAAGAACAGTTGCTGGGGGGTTTTCCCAGAAGACAAAATAAGTTAAATTTAGCCTGATCTTCAAAAAAATTCAAAATGTTTTCACCCCCTGGGTTTTAATGCATTGTGTTTCCTTCTGGAGCATCAGTGAGCGTATGAACCTTCTGTAATAGTTGCATATGAGTCCCTCAGTTGTCCAAACTGTGTGAAAAAAAACAGTTCTGGAATGATATAAGGGTAAGTAAATTATTTAGTATTTTTGGGTGAACTTTTTCTTTTTTTTTTTTTTTAAACATGGCAATATAATATAATAAATATAATATAATGTAAAAATACACACAGAAAATATAAAATTAATACACAGCCCTCCAAAAGTTTGGAAACACCCTTGGCGTGTTTTTGGACGATGTCAGCATAAATCCTTATCAGTTTTTGGTGCAAATACATTACAGTAACTTGACATTATCATTGAAGACCAGCAATAATAATTTTCATTTTGATTACATAATACTGGCAATATATACACGTCAAAGTCAGAAATGCCCCTTTGCCAGCTGTGATGCCTGATTACTGGTTTAAACTTGGCCCAGGTTTTTTGGGTCAGCACACCTTAATAGCTTCAACAACTGATTGCCAATTAAGTTTAGAATACAATGAATTTAGGCCCAGATTCATGTAATAAAATACATTTTCGTAGTTTGTGTTGTCCCTTATCAGTGCAAAATTATCACAAATTAAAAAGGATTCATGCCAATATTGTCAAAACCCCCACTTTTCTGGGGCGTTTCCAAACTTTTGGAGGGCAGTGTCTTTGTAAAAAAAAAAAAATTACTTTCCTTGTAGCTATAATAAATAGAAATTGACACTGAGTGGAAGTCAGTCGGCTGACACCAGCTTCACACTCGGGCAGACGTTGCAGAAGTCAAACTTCCGAAATAAGTCTGCGATAAATAAAACTCACTTCTCAGCAACAGAATTCTGCTGCAACTTTACAGCCCTTCACTATGCAGGAGAGAAGGGTGTGCGCAGTCTCCGGGCGAACCGCCTGCTCAGTGCGGGAATCGAACCCATGACAGAAGTGGAGTTGAATGCGGATGTCCTCCACGGCGCAGTGACACTGATAAGGAACTGGAGTCTCGGGATGTACTCGTTCTAAGTCCGACGAGCTGCTGCAACATTCACGTTACGGACGACGATTTCATCGCTAAACAGGCGTGAATAATTTCGCCAGTGGAGAACGTCTTCTTCCTAAATATTAAGAGAAGAATTCTGACTGCAGGAAAATGGGAAGTACAGTGATGGACTCCAAGAAGAAGGATGGTGCAAAGAAATCCTCAAAGAAAAAGCGAACTCTGCGCCTAAACATGCCAGTGAGTTTATTTTCGCTGTTTATATTTTACAACTTTACTGCTTTGTTAAGTGTTGTAAATTCCGCGTGAGTGTTGCTGCGTGGGCGTGTGGAACGCGTTTGATACGTTTGCTGTCTTTAAAGTACAGCGCGTCTACTCGTTGTCTCCAGTAAGTTACATTCCAAACGTTCTGATACATTTTTGGAATGTTAGATATTACATTTTAGAACCTCTTAATGTTACATTGTTGCATAAGAAGTCACTGCAATTTATTAAGCTAAAATTAATCCAGACGTTGTTTTGAGTTGCGTAGTAATTTCTCTTACTGCGGTCATGCTAAGTATAAAAGTATCATGTTTAGTATGAAATCAGTTCTGCTTGAGCTGTCAAAACAGGAGTTGCAAACCCTCCCCCGCCCCGACGTGAACGCGTGTAGCAAACATGAACGCGTGTGTGAGCTTTGGTTGAACGGGCCTGCGTTTGCTTGCGTACGACAACCAAAACAGAAAGTACGCGGTGGTTTTTAAAAGAATTGCACGAAAGGTACGCTTAAATTGTAAATGTTTTGGCACGCCATGTTATTTGCTTGAGCCAGGCTGTTTAGAAAGCTGAAAGAGGAAGTGAGGGAAACAGCTGTAAGAGAGTGCGTTCTGCTCAGCCGTGACTCATCATAGCGTTACATGCAGAAATACTAACTCCCTCTGCCTGTATAATTAACATCAAGGCCAGGTCTGTATATTATTCCTTTATGGAATGCCATTCAAGGGCATCTACTCAAAACAAAGATAAGTTAAAGTTATGACTCTGATATTCTGTCTTTCTTGGAGATAATAAGTAAGCCATCCTGCATTCTTTAGCCAAGTTTTTTCTCTTAGCATGCACTGTAGACTCCTCTCAGGTTTTCAAAGGGATGCAAGATCATTTCCTGCTCATAGCTTGCAATAATATTTTCAGACACCCTGCTGCTGTACAGTTAGATCATAAAATTAATATTCCATCATTATTTACTCCCCCCTCATGACCCAAACACATTAATGATGTTATGTTATTTTTTCAGTGGTACAGAACAAAAAAACAGATTTTTTTAATGGGGTCTTCGAACTGCTCTTTTCCATGACACATCCCATAATCGTTGGCGTTTTGACATGCAAAAATAAAATGCAGAGATGCGATGGAGAGAATATTGTTTGTGAATTATCTCCCTTTCTTTCTGTTCCTCACACAAAGCTAACATGCAACCCTGCTCCACAAAACCAGCCACAAGGGTCAATTTTTTTTAAACTGAAATTTATCTGAAAGCTTTCTATTGATGTATGGTTTGTTAGGATAGGGCAATATTTGGCAGAGATACAACTATTTGAAATCTGGAAATATTGAGAAATCGCCTTTAAAGTTGTCCAAATGAAGTTCTTAGCAATGCATATTACTAATCAGAAATTACGTTTTGATATATTTACAGTAGGACGTTTACAAAATATCTTCATGGAACATGATCTTTACTTAATATCCTAATGATTTTTGGCATAAAAGAAAATACATACAGTGTATTGTTGGCTATTGCTAGAAAAATAACCACGCTACTTATGACTTTTTTGGTCCAGAGTCATAGAATATGGCACACAAGTTCTATGGAGTATTTTTATGGACATTTTTAAAAATTTGATAGACGAAATCACAGTAAACCGTAACTGATGAAAAAGACCTGTGTAAAAAGCCTCTATTTAAAGTCAAGAAGAAATGTGGGACGTACATCTGAGTTTAACAGATTATCGATGGGGGAAATAATGTAGGATGGGGATTTGGTTCTATGCACTGATTTTTAAGTGGATGTTTAGATGTGGGCAATGGTCTCAAAAGTGGAGACGGATGAACATGAGCTTGAAGAGACAGGGTTTAAACTGACTAAATTATTGAAAAAATCATCAGACAGAAGTCCAGTTATGACATGTTGCTTTAAACTACAAGGTCAAAAACTAAAATAACATGAAACATGCATGCATGAATTGTGAATAAGATCTATAACATGCATTTGGAAAATACAAAGGGAGAATTTCCATTTCATGCTGACTTTAAAACTTGTCTTTTTGTGTTTCATAGAATAACAGCACAAAAGTTTTGTACAACATGAGTGTGAGTAAATACTGAGGTGATTTGTGAATTTAATTGTTTCTTTAAAACAGAGGTGTGCAAACCTGTTCCTGGAGGGCCGGTGTCCTGCAGAGTTTCACTTCAATCCTAATTAAACACACCTGAATGAGCTAATTAGGATCTTCAGGATTACTTATGGGGGCGTTTACACAACACCATTTTCAGCTAAATACAAACAGCTTTTTATGCATTTTGGCTGTTCATTTACACAACAACTGTTTTGAAAACAATACCTTTATCGTCACTGTGTAAATGACAAAAATGTGAGTGTGTGAAAACAGTGTAGTCTTGCACATGCGTATTACGTGTTAAGTTTACAGAGTGTTTTCGCAACACATCATCAGTCGGCACTGAATGTAAGCAATGCCTCTAGACTGAACGAAACTTTCATGGTTTGCTGATTATTGCTACTGAAAATGGTCAATTATTGTCCTGTTTTGGGCTGTACTAATCGGTCAGACCTAGAAAAAACATTTGGAGTACTATAGACGGCCAAAAGTTATAACAAATCAAGGAGAAGACTGCAAAAAACTTGGCCCAAACTAAACCAGGGCAAGAATCTTAACAACATTCATGTTGGTGTTTATCATTTCTGATCAGGTAGGTGAAATATTAGGCTAATATCTTCATTAATACTGCTCGTACGTATCTTTACCACCATTAGCTTTAGTTAGTAAAGGATTGTGCTTACTTCCCTGCTTACTAAGTCCTTCTCTATATGATTTAGCAGCACACATTTTTCATGGTTTAGACACTATAAATTAGCAGAACAACATATTCAGTAGTACATTAACTATAAAATCCATACTGTTGTTTACATCCGAGTATCGTCGATATGGCCACGCATCCAGGTGACTGACGTAATTGCAAACCCTCAATAGGTATTTGCACAGGCACATCGTGTTTGTTTACAAAGTGGCATCGCCAGCTACTGACCTGGAAAAACTTAAAAGAAAAACTTTAAGGTTTTTAGTACATAGTCTTCAGGCAAGTATGGAGCTGGTTGGAGTTCTGCATGATTAGACACCCCTGGTTTTAAATGTCTCACTCTGTAAACATGTTTTTCCTGTCATGCCCATTAAACATTATGTTTATGGATCAATAAAGAACATCCTATTCTAATTAAGTGCACAATAAACAGTTGTCAAGGCTTACTCTGTAAGAGCCTTTAAGACCTAAGATATATCTGAACATGATACTTATTTGACCTCCTCCCAACGATTTTATGAGATTGTTTAAAGGATCCTCTCTCTTGCCTATCCTCTGCCTCATCCTGAATTATTGCTATCTGCTTGTGGCCATAAACTTAATCTGAATCATAAACATAACCACTTGTAAACATAACACTTGACCGGTGCATCAAACCATTCTGCAAAAAGCTGCAAACATTGAAAAATCATTTCTTTTCTCCTTCCACTGCTGCAGAATGACTAAAGTCCTCTGTTTCTCATTAGCAAAACACCCATTATGATTGACTACACTTTTTCTCTGGTAAATAACATACCATGCAGGCCTGACGTTTGTGATCCACAGAGCAAAGGTCTTCTTCACGCCTTTCAAAGATATGAGATAACAGATGTCAACCTAATTTAAGAGTAACATAAAAACAACGAGCTGCCTGCTTTATCTTACAGTTCCCATTTAGCAAAAATAGTTCAAACTCACTTTTTCTATACTGATAACTGTTTTTTTTCTTAAATTATCTTCCAATAGTGGATCCTATTTATTAAGTTGGGCAAGACAAACTAATAATGTAGTTCTTTTACTGCGTTAAAATCTCTTGAATCTTGTGGCTTCCTGCCCGTTTAAGATACAGAAGGAATAAAACAAATCATACTGAACAGTAATTGTCTGTTAGGTTCTGATGTTTCATCATATTTTCCTATATGAGGCTCTGTCTCCTGACAAACAAGAATTTCCTACATTTAATTCATCATTTAATGGCCACTATATTTCCAGTTTTTCATCTGCCTTCAGATTCATAACATCTCTGTCCATATGAGAGGTGTGTCCTGGCTCCGCTCATAAAGGACTCTCTGTTCATACGCTACAGTTTGGAAGGGAGTTGTAGGCTAAGTGAAGAAATCTAAAGTCTTGGCCTCAATACAAAACCATAAACTTCCTGGCACCACAATAAATATGTATAACTGTGCTCATCGATGAGTTTCTGTGAGTAGGACTCTTCAGACAGGTTCTAGAATGCAATATTTTGGTATTGTGGAGTGTTTTGACTATGATGACTACAATGGTGTATAGCGTAAGGTAGCTTGGTTCTGGTCATCATCTGTGAAGATGAAATTCCTGCCTGTCAGCGAGTGCTATGTTTATTTGTGGTACTTGTTAAAACAGCTTGTTGAGGAGAGGAGTAGCTAGCAATAACACTAGCAGCCACCTTTGCATCATGGCAAAAGACATATCAGTAGAGCAGTTTATTATTTGCTTTGACAGCGTTCTGCTATTCTAGTGGTTCATTATGCAAGTATAACACACATCTTTTCATAGATGGCATCACTTACATCTTGAGGGTTTCGGTAAAGGAAGTTGTTTATCATTTCATCTTTCTTACAAGGCTTAATTTTCAGAAACTTAGGCAATGTAACAAAATAAAGTTACAACCTTTGTCAATATGCATTAAAGATATAGTTCACCTTGATTTAAAAATTGCTGTTAATTTACTCACCTTCAGGACTTCTAAGATCTAAGTGTAGGTGACTTTTTTTGATCCGTAGAACAGTAAAGAAGCTTTTTAGCTGACACTGTGATCCTTGGTGATTCAAAAAATGCAAGTCAATGGCTACCAGCATTTTAAGAGTCAAAGCAAGCATATACAGGCAAGACAAAATTAGTATCTGTGGTTTCTTACAATATATTGAGACCTTATGAGATGAAACAATCAATCTGTGCAAGAAACTAAAAGGTATTTACAACATTATTACCTGTAATCCATAGCCCCAGGCAAACGGTCCTGGGTGATGTCTGGTTCAAGAAAGAATCGTTCTTTTGAACCAGTTCTTTGTGGTTCAAATTGGGCTGAACTGTCTGAAACAGTTTACAGCTCAAGCAGCACAGATCTACAAGTTACTCTATAAAAACTCAATTTTTAGATGCCTGATAGTCACTCTGAACTGAAATGAGCCAAAATACCAGGTTATATGTGACCCTGCAACAAAAAACCAGTCATGAGGGTAATTTTAAAAGCTGACTAAATTAGTTGTTAGTATAGGACAATATTAGGCCGAGATACAACTGTTTGAAAATCTGGAATCTGAGGGTGCAAAAAAATGAAAATATTGAGAAAATCACCTTTAAAGTTGTCCAAATTAAGTTTTGAGATATTAACGGTAGGAAATTTACAAAATATCTTTACAGCACATGATCTTTACTTAATATCGAATAAGAAAAATCGATCATTTTGACCCATACAATGTATTGTTGGCTATTGCTATTGCTGTACCAAATGACTGGTTTTGTGGTCCAGGGTCACATATGATCCTATGATGCTGTTTTTTGCTGACTCATTCAGCGCTCCAGTTCCTCCAACAGTCACTGAACTGAGGAAACAGATCCGACACGGACTAAAGACCGATAAGCCGCTGATATGTGCATGCATGAACCAAGCATTTGCATAAAAGGTTGAAATGAAAGTTTTTATGGTTTCTCCTTGGTTATGTAAAACGGAGAGCTGATGAAGACAGGTTTATTTACTGTATATGCTTTAGACATGTAAAACATCTGCATTTCACATAATTATTGGGTGTTGTACTATAATTGCATATGTTATGTCATTGCATAATTACGTAAACAAACTGGTGAAATGATTATTTGCAAACTGTCTGAAAGAACCAGCTCACAGAATAGAATGGGACTTCCCCATTTGCCTGAGACTGCAGGTAATAATGTTGTGAATAATGTTCAGTTTCTTGCACAGACTGATTTTTTGCTTTAGAAGACTTCAGTACATTGTCAGGAGCCGTTAGTATTAATTTTATGTTACCTGATATGTGACGGTAGCGATGACTTGCATTTTATGCATCACCAATGACCAAAGTTTCAGCTGTTTCCACTCATTTTACTTAGGAATAGAAATTACTTTCATCTTGGATGGCCTAAAGTGAGTGAATTAACATCAAATTAAAATTTTTAGTAAACTGTCACTTCAAAAGTTTTGATCTGATCCTTAAAAGTCCGGTACATCAGCTATGTTAAACTAGTTGGACAGGAGTAGCATGTATTGTAAACTAATGAAGAATCGAAAACCTTGAATAGGTAGGGTGCTTTCACTCAACGTAGCTTTGCTAACTCGTGTCACTTGGCAGGCTAGTTGGAGGACCTGAGCTAAACAAAGGCATATTAGTGCATATCTGGGTTTTTTCAGTTGTCCAAATTACCTTACTTTTCCCAAAATGAATTTGAATGCAGGGTTATAAATCTAACGTAAGCATATATCTTTGTGCACTATTTTATTTTTTTTTCATTGCATTGGTTCATTCTTTTTGTGAAAGTGAAATGTGTTTGAGCTACTCTTTGTTCAGAGAAATCTACTGTTTTAAACCAGTTAAAAAACTGTTGAACAGTTGCCTAAAACATGTCTAAACTTTGACATCGCCCCCCACTGTGATGTTTTTTCAGGCCCAACAAAAAGGCATCAGTCGACAAAACCAACCAGTGTTTGATCCTGTTCCCAGTCTGCCTCCATTGAATAAGAGATTAGAGAGTCCATTTTGTCTTTCTTTATGCAGATCAGGATTGTCTGGCAGAGTGAAATCTAACTCACACACTCATGAATTACATCCTAAATGGCTGTTTAATCCTAATTTTGTACATAATTTAACAGCACCTGCTTAAAGAATAATAAGGTTAACGATTGGTAAATCACTCTGAGTTTGTTCAGCATTGTTGATTTTGTCTACATTCATTCACTGTGGCCTAAAACTCTATACTATTTTATCTAAATATAGTTAAATATAAAACTAAATCAAGAGTTATAAATGTTACATGTGAATTTATGCTTCAAAACATCATAAACACTATGAAAAACTTGCTGTTGATTACATTTAAAAGTGTTATTTAATCATTAGCATTTTTTAATATTAACTTCAAATGAGCCTTCAAATGTTGAAATAGGAAAAATAAGCATGCACAATCACATTTTCAATATCATCCAATAACAATAATAAATTAAAAAAAAAAGGTTATCAGCTGATAACCTATGGTAACAATAAATCTCATTCATCCCTAATTCACAGTGAACTTCTGAGATGCATATGATGAATTGGCTAAAGTTGTTTCTTCTTCATGTTATTCATGTTTTGATTCGTATAGTTTGTTTTTTTTATCATTAACTCTGTTGTTTTGTCTGTTAACAGGATTTGAGCACGTTCACATCCTCTCTTATGGACGGAGAGACTGACAGAGCAGATAAAGATGATATGCGCAAGGTAAAATACACAAAATTGCTATCTTCTACCAGCTACTTTCAGAATTTATGCACATTTAGACTGATTTATATTGAGTTTTGGTCCACATTTCAATATATGAAATATATTGTCATATGAAATAAAAGCATAAATGAAACCTATTTCCATACAAATATGTATATTTATGTATGTGTACTACATTCTGGACGTACAGTGCACAGCATAAATGAGTACACCCCCTCTAAAACTTAACAAACTGAGCAATTACTCTTTACTTGCAAGTAGGGATGTAACGGTATGAAAATTTCTTATCACGATTATAGTGACCAAAATTATCCCCGTTATCAGTATTATCACGGTATTGTTAAAATGTACTGGAAATGGAAAAAGTACTGACACATAAACCACTTCACCAAGTTTTATATTTAAAATCAACAAACAACAAATAAAAGGACTTTTTGTTTGCATAATCACTAAAACAACAACAGTAGCCTACCAATGATATCCGGATTTTAAATGACAGCATGACTCACAACAGTTTATCTAATGGCATGTTCAAATATCTGTGTAATTTTTTTCAAATAAAGCTTTGAAAACCTTACATTTCAGCCTTTAAATAAAGAAAAGGGTTAAGTCAAAATGATAATTGATTTAATAAATTATTATATGTATTTTATCTGTTCCATAAATAATCTCAATAATTTATTTGAATTGTTTAAATGTGTAGAATCTTGTTTTTCATCAACCGGTCAAAATTTTGGCTACAGCAGGGCATGCAAATTCTGTCCGTTTTTTGGCCAGACAAAAACTGCACACAAACAAATGTAAGTCTCTGTAAATCCACTGTATTTCACTAGATGGTGCTTATGGAAAAGCTGAATTACAGCTGTTTCCCGTGAACTCTGTGGATAAAGCAGTATTGCGATTAACAACACTACTTTAGATATTACATGGAGTGAAGGTGTAAACAAAATGCCATCAAATCTTTTCTGAAGACAGTCCTAAACGTCAGAGGTACATTCGTATAATTAATTAATTCATATATTCATTATAATTCCCGATTTATGTTTCTGTGGGTGGGTGCCCAACATCCAATTGCTTAGTGAAACGCATGGAGGGCAAATACATTAGTTACCAAATAATACACACATTCTTTCTATGAGGGCTGCGCCTCACTAAATAAAATGAATAAATACTAGTTTACAATAAGCATGTATTCACGCATACACAAGACAGTGTTTGAGGGCTCACA
>JAHKKF010391059.1:0-14683 GCA_019740295.1 Labeo calbasu | reverse complement strand
CTCGACCAGAGTAATTGAATTGATTTATCCCTCAGCAAAGTTAATCAAACTGGCTGTAATCACATAGTCATTAACAAAAAACCATCAGTGGAGCCCGCAAAACTCTTCCTGGTTCGTCATCTCATCTCACACCTTTTCATCCATTAGTGGAAAATTTCAAAGAAAATTGTAGCACGCTGCAAAGGTGATGAATGTTGCACGCTTAACAAATGACAGAGATGAATGAGATTTCCAGAAAGAAAAGCTTTGGTGACTGAGGTCATAGAAAAGCTCTCAAGCATGTAACACAGATGTAGCTGAGGGTGTTTCACGTGGGTATTTGAAATACAGATGTTATACTGATGGTAAAGTTCAGAGGAGCATAATTACCGAATAATTCTTGCATTTGGCAGGTTTTGAATTTAGTATGATTTACGTGAGCTTTTGGCTTGAAATATCACGTATGTGGTGTGATTAATTTAGCAGTATTGTTGCTTTTAAAGAAACAGCGTTCTGCTTTTTTCATTTTGGTGAATGGCACTTTGGTGTATATGTGTGTTTGTTGTGTCCTGTCTTGTTCCTTAACTATCAGCGGCTTTATAACCTTTGTTTGCTGCATGACTTCATAAAGGACTGAAGTGCACCCTGAGGCATGCTGGGAGTTTAATCCCATCTCAGAGGAATTCTCTCAGACACGTAACACACAGTATCCACAGACCTCTAAAGCATCTCTAAACCCAGTAATAACAGGCTCAAGAATTCCTAAATGGAGCTTGTAAATGTGGCACTAAACGTAATTAGTCATTTTTAAACAATTTGCTGTTAATGCAACAGGAATTTGTAGGGCGTGATTCTGAAACCCCAAATGATGATTTTGTAATGAAAATGAAATTCATGTAAGGGCAAAATAAATGTGTGATGAATAACACCAGCTTTTGTGTTCTTTCAGTGGAGTATCAGGGGGTCAACATGACGGTGTGCTACCCCAAAGTCAGCAGGGATGAGATTCAAAATGAAGGCAATGCCGTGGCCATTATTGGGGCTGCAATCATGTACTGCTGTGTTCTCTTTGCATGGTGAGTAAAAAAGTATTGAGTTGTTAACAACTGGGATATTTATAAAAAAGTCTAACTGTTGATTTTCTCTCTTAGCAATGAGGCTTCATACTTAGCTGAGGTCTTTGGACCTTTCTGGATGATAAAAGTTTACCGCTATGAGTTCCAGGTATGTGACGTTCTCAGAAAAATGTCTGTGATTTGAGCTGTTGAACTCTTAAAGGGACAGTCCAACCAAAAAACAGAAGTTCTGTCATCATTTACTCACCCTCATGTCAATCCAAACTTGGCTTTGTTTTTTTTCTGCAGAACACAAAACAATGTTGCTAACCAAACAGTTTCAGTTGTCCCTTAGACTTCCATTGTATTTGTGTTCATATAATGGAAGCCAGTGGGAACTGAAACCTTTTGGGTACCAACATTCTTCAAAATATCTTCTTTTGTGTTCCACAGAAGAAAGTAAGTAATACAGATTTGGAACTGTGTGAGGGTGAGTAAATGATGACAAAAATGTTCATGTTTTTGGTGGACTAACCTTTTAAAATTACAGAAATTTTGTACTTATATTGTCTTTGAATTCATGTCTCTGACATTGTGTCTCACTCTCTGCCTGAACAGAAAGCCTCCTGTTGCTTCTGCTGCCCAGAGGCCGAAGATGGTGAGAAGAATATTACAAATTCCAATATCCATAGATTTCACAAACATATTAATGCCAAGTTCTGTCATGAAACTCTAGATGGTGCAGGCTGATGGGTCCTTAACGTAAACTGATAATATTCACAGCGTTAAACAACTTGGCACAAGCTGATTGGTTCATGTTGCATATGCAGCAAATGAGCTTGCTGCTTTACATTTCACAGCACGTTTTCAGAGTTCCCGAAACTCCACCTTCCCCAGCTCCACCTGTATAGATCTGCAATTGGTTATTTTATATGTTATTTGTGCAGCAGCAGCATGTCTTAAATACTCACATAATTATATTGGCGTATGTATTGGCAGTAGCAAGTTCCTGTACTTGCTTTGCAGCAGCAGCAATAATCTACAATTACAGCAGTAACCAACAACGGCAGCTTGGCAGTTACATTAACATTGTCATATCCATTACCATTCTAAAATCTTCAGAGAGTTATCGTGATAGAAATGTCGTTAAACACAACACTGCATGAGATCGAAGGTATTAACATCTTTGTTTCTGTCCTGTCAGAGGAAGAGTTTGTCATTGACGAGAACAAAGGCTGTCAGAAAGTCATCCACAATGAGACCCAGCGCGTTGCCTACAGCTACTTTTTCTTCCACTTTGTTTTCTTTTTGGCTTCCCTCTATGTAATGATGACCCTCACTAATTGGTTCAGGTCAGTTGTTAAAGAACTCGTCTGAGATCAGAATAGACAGCACTGGAACAACAGAAACACCCAAGAGTTCATATTTAGCCTATTTACTGTGGATAGAGTCATGGGTAACTGTATTTTAAGGATAAATTTTCACTATTGACTAGTTGCTTAATAGCATGCATATTACTAGCATAATGGTTGTTTATTAGCATTTATAAAGCATATATTAATGTCTTAATATTCTGCATGACCATATTTTAGATCCCTTAATCCTATCCCATAACAACTACCTAACTAACTAAGCAGCAAATTAGAAGTTTATTGAGGGGAAAACTTTACTTAATAGTGAATATGTGTTCCCTTTTCTAAAGTGTTACCGAACCATGTGTACAAGCACAGACACACAGTCTGAACAGAGATGCTTTATTCTTTAAAAATTAATTAATTAAGCTAATTCCCAGTGTTTTTTAGGAGACTGTAAGGAACCTTCAGGTTGATTTATTCACTACTGTTTAGAAGTTTGGGGTTGGTAAGACATTTTAAATAACTGTTTTCTATTTTAAATTGTAACTTAAATGTATTCCTGTGATGGCAATGCTTTTTAGGTGTTAATATTTGTCATCAAAGAAAGTTTACCAGAGAAAAGAAAAAAATATATTGGGGGTCCTTGGGTTAAGTTTGGAGGTAAATATACTACCAGTCAAAAGTTTTTGAACATTAACACATTTTTGATGTTTTTTTTTAAAGAATTCTCTTCTGCTCATCAAGCCTGCATTTATTTGAAATACAGCAAAATATTTCAAAATACAGTAAAAGCAGTAATAATGTGAAATATTTTTACTATTTCAAATAACTGCTTTCTACTTGAATGATTTTAAAATGTAATTTATTCCTGTGATCAAAGCTAAATTTTCAGCATCATTACTCCAGTCTTCAGTGTCACATGGTCCTTCAGAAATCATTCTAATATGCTGATATGCTGTTCAAGAAATATTTTTAATTATCATCATCAATATTTAAACAGTTGAGTACATTTTTCCAGGATACTTTGATGATTATAAAGATTCAAAGATCAGCATTTATCTGAAATAAAAAGATTTTGTAACATTATACACTGTACCATTCTAAAAGCTTGGAGTCAGTATAATTTTTAGAAATAATAGAATTTTTTTTAATGAAACTATAGAAATAAATACTGTTATTTAACAAGGATGCTTTAAATTGTTCAAAAGTGATGATTAAAAAAATTATAATGTTACAAAAGATTTCTATTTGAAATAAATGCTGTTCTTCTGAACTTTCTAATTATCAAAGAAACCTGAAAAAAATATTCAGCTGTTTTCAACATAATAATAAATGTTTTTGAGCAGCAAATCAGAATATTAAAATGATTTCTGAAGGATCATGTGACTGGAGTAATGATGCTAAAAATTCCTTAGAAATCACAGGAATAAATTACATTTTAAAATACAGTCAAATAAAAAGCAGTCATTTTAAATAGTAAAAATATTTCAAAATTGTACTGTTACTGCTGTACTTTGGATGAAATAAATGCAGGCTTGGTGAGCAGAAGAGACTTATTTATAAAAACATTAAAAATCTTAAAAACTTTTGACTGTAGAGAGATAAAGAGAAGGATTTAGCTAATACCTGGGAAATTTGAGCACAATTTTGTTTCCAAAAGTATAGCACACACACAAATGTACTCGTGCACTGAAAGTGTAGAGGTCTTGAATCACAATTTTGACAATACCATTTTGTCTCCCCCAGTTATGAGACTGCTGTTCTGGAGACCACCTTCACTCACGGGAGTTACTCCACATTCTGGGTCAAGCTGTCGTCCTGCTGGGCATGTGTGGTTCTTTATCTATGGCTTCTCCTGGGTCCCCTGTGCCACTGCCAGTCTGATCCAAAACGACCTCGACGCGCCCGCATCAAGAGACGGGCCGCCACTCACCGCCATGTTAGCGTCAGCGTGTGAATTACAGACTGAACAACAGTGTCAAAGACAGTGGGGATGGGTGCAGGTTACTGGGGATTTCCACCGCAAAGGAAATAGGTCACGGCGGATCTCTGAACTCAGAAGAGCAGACTTCAACTAAATGAACATTGATCCTCCCGACAATCCTGTTAGGATTAAAATCACCAGCACTACGAATGCAATTCAGCATGGGAACAGAAAATGTTAACCATGTTGAAGACTGTACAAGCATACCTTTGGAGGATGTGCTACAATTGCCAAAAGGAATATGACATTAATGTTTTCTGGACAAGCTGGATGTCTGTACATTTAGTGTAGATGAAATTTTCATTGACTTACAGTGTAGATATATGGAAACTACCTGAAATAGGCTTTTTCCAATTTAATTTAAGCTTCTGTTACATTTATGCATATTAAGTTAAATAATTGTATGAGCAATGCTTTATTTCAGTGATCTGTGGCTTGTATGTACGCATGTATGTGTATGTATATTTTTTCTCTGGAGGCTTGCCCCGCCCACTCTCTCAGCCAATCAGACGCCACAAGGAGAAAAAGCTGTTATCTAGAGTATAATGACTTTAATAGCCCGGCGACAGCCAGCCTGTTTAGCACTAATTGCATGTTTATGCTAGAAAGTTTGTTGTCACTATCATAAAAGATAAGTTATTTTTGTAAATATATTTTTAACAAAACACATTCTAGAGTTTAAGTGTGTTTTGTAGAAAGGCTGGACTATAATTTAACAACCACATCAAGGTAATTGGATAAGCTTAGTTAGTCTGCTAATGATGAAAGGGAAAAACGGCTGCCAAATATAAAGCAGAAAATAACTGTTCGTTGGCAAAAATGCTCCGCCACAGACAGTTTTATGTATATGCTGCTTATCTTGAATGTGTAAATGTATATGTGACTCATAAACACTCATTATCGTTTCACTGAGGGACTTTATAATCGTGAATAAGAGCAAGAATAGTGATGGTAAAACATTTAAAATTATAAGGCAATATATAAATCAAGGTTTCATCTAGAAATACTGTTTGCTTATAAATACATATATAAAAAACATCAAAATGCACATGATAAAGATATACATGCTGTCAAGTGATTTTATGCCATTAACAAACACGTGGTGCTAGAAAGGGCATCATAAATTGTGTGTATATTATTTACTTTGGCGTATAAGTTTTAAAAGAAGGTGATTGTCCACCTAAAGTGCTTCATTTAGTGACTTTGCTTTGGTTTTGCCCACATGGACATAATTCATCCTGACAAAGAGTCCATTTGTCCTTATTGAGGAATGCAAAATGCTTTAGTAAAATCATCGATTTCAGTTCAGCATCAGAGCAGGGTTTCTGTCTGTTGAACTTCAGAAAAAGTGTGCTGTGAACATGTGATTGTCCGTGTGTTTACCCCGTGAACTGAGTCCTGCTGCCTCTGTTACCGCAAAGCTCCTCTAGGGGGCGCAGCAGGCTGTCCTCACGTGCTCGATAAGGCTGTGCGTAGCTGTCCTCCTCCAATAGGATGCGATTGAGAGTGCGTTCATAATTAATATGCCGCCGCAGCATCAACACGTACTGATGCCCCTCCTCCAGAAAGGGACAGTCACATTTGTTGGGCGCCCACAGGAACTCACGGTGCTCCAGGCGATAACGGTTGCGGTATGTGTGGATGATCTGGACGTCATAGCGGGTTTCCTCCCCATAATAGACTTTTTCCAGGACTTTTGCTCGAAATACTGTAGCAGTAGACAAATGTATTGTCATCACCCAATACTTTATGTATATTAAAGGGACCGTTCACCCAAAAATGAAATTTCTGTCATTAATTACCTGTAAGACCTTCATTTATCTTCAGAACACAAATCCGAGAGCTTTCTGACCCTGCATATACAGCAAATCAACTGAAATGTTAAAGGCTCAGAAAGGTAGTAAGGACATCGTTAAAATAGTCCATGTGACATCAGTGGTTCAACCGTAATGTTATGAAGCTACAAGAATATTTTTTGTGCGCAAAGAAAACAAAAACAGCTTAATTCTACAATTTCTTTTCCTCGCATTCACAAGAGTACCGCAACGCATGCGCGTGGTGCTGCTGATGCAGGAGCCGGCTTTCTGACGTAGAACCCGGATACACTGCGCTTTGTTTACAAACAGAAGAAGACACACACTGTACATAAAACAGTCTTTCTAAACATGTCTTAAGATTCTGAAAGAGAGGATGTCTTGTAATTTCTGCCCTGCCTTACTTATGTGAACCAGAATGTAAAGACAATGAACTAAGGCCTCGTTTACACTGCAGTTCTTGATGCCCAATTCTGATTTGTTGCCCATATCAGATTTTTTTTTTTTCCAAAAAATCTCATTCATGTGTTTACACTTGCCATACCCCCTTCATGTCATTTACTACATCCCAGGATTGCCAGGTTTTCGCAACAAAACTAGCCCAGTCACGTTTCGAGGGGGGTTCCCCGGTACAATTCGAATTCCAGGGGCTAAATATCACATTATTGGGGTCATTTCAACCCATGGACATTAAAAAAAAACACCCGCAGCGACAGTGTTAAAGTAGCCCAATTCGTGAATGCGCAGCAAAGACTGACACGGAAGAGAAAAAAATTGTTGAAAAAAGTTATTATTTGTGTTTTCTACGTAGCTTCATACCATTACGGTTGAACCACTGAGGTCACACGGACTCTTAATGATGTCCTCACTACCTTTCTGAGCCTTAAACACGTCAGTTGCATTGCTGTCTATGCAGGGTCAAAAAGCTCCTGGATTTCATAAAAAATATCTTAATTTGTGTTCTGAAGATAAATGAGGGTCTTACGGGTTTGGAACGACATGAGGGTGAGTAATTAATGACAGAATTTTCATTTTTAGGTAAACTATCCCCTTGTATTATGTTATGTTGGCATTGGCTGACTGAACTCACCAAAATCTTTTTGGCAATACTGTCTCTGGCGCTCACCTTTCCCTCTTACCCGGCGACATTTCCCACAGTGGCCTATAAAAGAAAGCAACAAAGTCATGACATACAAACGCCCAGAATTTGTCATCAGTGCAAAACAAAAATCAGTGGCGTCACTAGAATTCTTGGCCCTGTGAACTAAATTTGCCATGGTCACGGTTGGGGCGGGGTGGTCGGTTTTGGTATGGGGTGATGGGTCGCGATCGCAAAATCATGTTCCTTGAAGATTAAATCTAGAATTGTGGTGACATACACTAATGAAAATGATAAAGTGCTGACCTCTACGATGTATTTCAGGAAGCCGGTTCCTGCGGTTTTCATCTCTTTCCAAACGTGGGACTGGCTGCTGTTGATAGGGGGGCTGAAGAGGCCAGCGAGCAGCAGGACCTGAGAGCATGACCTCGTAAATCGCAGATGTATTTACAAAAGACTCCTAACAGTAAGCTTTAAGCGACTGGGGCATTCCTGCCAAATATTTACCATCACACATACTTCAAGTGTACACAACATTAAACCTTTATCTCAAAGGGATAGTTTTCCCAAAATTTTAAATTCTGTCATTAATTACTCACCCTCATGTCATTCCAAACCTGTAAGACCTTCGTTCATCTTCAGAACACAAATTAAGATATTTTTGATGAAATCCGAAATCCTTTCTGACCCTGCATAGACCCTGCATAGACAGCAACAACTCCTCGCAGAGGAGCAGAGGAACAGCACACCATGGTATTCTCAATAATAGTGGCGGACTGTCATTAAATAAAGTCGTTATTTTTGTTTTCTGTGCAGACAAAAAGTATTCTCGTAGTTTAATAAAATTACGGTTCAACCACTAATGCCACATGGACTATTTAACGATGTCCTTACGTTACTGTAGTAGGACCCTTGCTGTATATGGAGAGTCAGTTCTCGGATTTCGTCAAAAATATCTTAATTTGTGTTTCGGAAAAGAACAAAGGTCTTACAGATTTGGAATGGCATGAGGGTGAGTAATTAATGACAGAATTTTCATTTTTGGGTGAACTATCCCTTTAAACCAAGATCTTGTCACTGCACAGACACGATACTTCTAAATACCATATTACAACTAGTGTAATTTAAACAAAAGCTTAATAGATTTGTATTCTTAAATATCAGGAAAGAAAGGTTTTTACCCCAGAAATGAGGTTTTGTGACTGGCTGTGTTGTAGTAGTGGTAGTTGTAGTGGTTGGAAGATCAAAGGGTAAGTGGTTTGATGTGTGGTGAGGCTGCCGAAGTTGACTTCTCCCATGATACAGGGCGTAGCGGTCTGGAGGCAGCCAGTACTCATATTCAATCCCAGAGTTCTTATCAGTGGACAAGACCTATAATCAGACCAGAACAAATTAGAACAGTTGCACTGGCTACTAGGCTTTAAGAATTGTGTTGAAGTTTTATAAAAAAGTTTGAACTGAACATGTTTTGTGTCATTTTAAAGCTAACCATGATGTGCAGGTCTTCCTGAGTAGGTCCTGGAACTTCAAAACTCTCCCAGGTATCAGCAGAGCGCCGGTACAGAAGTTTGGTTCCTGCCACATTGTACTCCCCAGGAATATTGATCTTCCAGTTCCCATTGATTACAAACTGAGAGCGCCCATTCTGGAGTGCTTTAAAAAAATGACAAAAAGTGATTTGAAGAGTAAGTTCATCCAAAAATGAAAATCAGTCCATTATTTACTCACCCTCCAGGCATCCTAGGTGTATATGACTTCCTTCTTTTAGATGAATCCAATTGGAGTTATATTAAAAACTTCCAAGCTTTAGAATGGCATGGTGTTTCTCTTCATCAGTCCAAAACAAGTCCAATAAAGTGCATCCATCCATAACAAAAAGTCCCTCACACAGCTCCAGGGGGTGATTATAGGCCTCCTGCAGCAAATCAATGCATTTTTGCAAGAAAAATATTCATATCTAAAGCATAATAATCACTTTATCTAGCTTGCGCTCACTGTTGTACACGGAAGTGTGCTCCGGACGGATGACGTATGATGTCGATGTTGCACATGCACCGCTCAGATGTGACAAACGCGAAACTAAAACAAAACAATGGTCACGAATTAGAAGTACAAAACAAGGATTTGTAAAGAAACATGTCAAAGGATTTTGATATAAACCAAGAGGGGACTGTTTTTTTTCTTTGGTAAAGTAAGAAAACTTTGCTTCCTTTGCTCCTGTAAACAAACGTTGATTTTCACAAGACTCACAGGTGCATGTGCAACGCCAACGTCCTATGTCATCTGCCTGGAAGAGCTTCCGTTTACAACCAGTGAGTGCAAGCTAGATTAAAGTGATTATTATGTTTTAGATTTGGATATTTTTCTTACAAAAACACATCGATTCACTACAAGAGATGTTTATTCAACCCCCAGAGCTGTGTGAGGCACTTTTTACTATGGATGGATGCACTTTATTGGACTTGTTTTGGACTGTTGATGAGAAATGCCCGCCTATTGCCAGGTTAGAAATGCCAGGATAATTTTTAATACAGCTCCTATTGGATTCGTCTAAAAGAAGGAAGTCATATACACCTAGGATGACTGGAAGGTGAGTAAATAATGGGCTAATTTTCATTTTTGGGTGAACTACCCCTTTAAAAAAAGCATTATTGTAACATTATTGTAATGCTCTTATACTGCAATCGGACAAAGTGCACGTTTTGTTACTGCAAGAACATAGTGAAAAACTGCAAGTTCACTAATACATCATTTTATTGCTCTAATAAAGACAAAGTTAACGCTTTTCCTGTAGCCTTCCACAATTCTGTCTCACACTGTGCACCTTGCTACTTTAGCTTTGAGAACCACATATTGGAGAGATCACACACAAGGCTGTGCTCTAACCTAGATAGTTTCTGCTGTTATCAGTCACTCTGATGTGTGTGGCTCCGGCTGGGATCATAGTGACCTCACTGTACCCAAGCAGTCCTGCAGGGAAGCAGATGAGAGAGTAATGCATCGCAGCCCATTTGAGAAAAGAAAACACAGTTATTTCCAACAGGTGCGCAGTCCTGCTCCGAACTGTATGTTTTCATGATGTGTCTTGCTACAGCTGCAGCAGGGATTTGTCTGGCTGCAAGGCACTGAACTGTAGAATTACGACCCAAGCTGCTCGTCTCTCTTCTCCTTTGACTTTTGACCTTTTTACAGAGCTCTGTGCTGGCAGCCTCAAATCTGTTATCCTACTCTCAGAAATCCAGATGCAAGAGAGTGGGAAACTGAGTGTTTTTTTGGGTGACCAAACAATGCCAGTATTATCACTGTGTTTTCCCCAATGTAAATGCTCTGTACTTTCAGTTGGCCAGCGTGAAGGGAGATTTTAAAAGAGGTTCTGTTTCACGCGGAGAAGTTCAAAGCCGGAGGTGTCAGTGTTCTAAGTGTGTAGATATGTGTGAGGGCGAGAGAAAGTGCGAGATAAAGAAGAGAAAGAGAGAGAGTCACAGTCACTGTCGCCCAGAAAGCTCTTACACTACAGTTCAAAAGTTTGGTGTCAGGATTGTTTTTTAAGGAAAGCAGAAACTGTGCAGCAAATCATCATATTAGAATGATTTCTGAAGGATCTTGTGACACTGAAGACTGGAAGATGGCTCCTGAAAATTCAGCTTTATTTTTTAAAATATATTCAAATAGAAAACAGTTATTCTAAATTGTAATGTTCCAAAATATTACTGATTTTACTGTATTTTTTAATCAAATAAATGTAGACTTGATAAATAGAGACTACTTTCAAAAACAAAAAAAATCTTACAGAAACATCAAACTTTTAAACAGTGGCGAGGGTTAAGAATTTCATGGCTAAATGCCAGATTTTAGAGTTTGGAGGCCATCCTGCTGCTCTGAATAACAAGATTCATACAAACAAGATTCATACAGTTAGCTTTTATTCACATATCTTCCATTATGTTTAAATAAAACTATTGATTTCAAAACTGTTACCTTATAGAAAGGAGACTGAACATATTTGCAGAATTCTAAGATTATTTTTCTGTTTAGAGTCTATGTGAGTGTAGTTAGATTCATTGCTGACCGTTGTTCTGCCCGTTGCTTTGATAAACACTTCTGTGATGAAGGCAGGTTGAGTTGTGGCCTCCACACACCATGCAGGCGTCCTCCTGCTGCTTAGATCCAAAGATCAAGTCACATCCTGGCTTCTGCACACACACATACACATACAAACCCTGTGATTAGAAGCCAAAATATCAAGCACCGTCACATTCTGTTTTAACAGCACAAGCTGATCCCGCAACACTCCTGACGAAAACTGGAACAGCTTATGGCCCACAGAATCTTGGAGACCTTCCAAGAAATAAATTTAGACACTACTAAAGAGTGAAGCATCCAGGATTAAAGACCCTTAAAATAAATGCATCATCAACTACACTAAAAATGATTTCATCATTTTTCAGCAACTATGAATAATCCAGAAACAATCTACTCTACAATATCGAGATCGAATAATAACATTAATATTATCAAAACCACTTTATTATTTAATTTTTTAAATTGAAGTGGGTTGATTCTGTTTCTACCTCCACCTGGGTCAGAAATTAACTTTTCCATTAAGGGGCAATATTCGCCCAGACCTGGAATGAACTTCCAGGGGCATTTTTCTACATTTGTGAGGGTAATTTTTTTATAATCACATTATTATTATAAAAAAAAAAAAAAAAAAAAAAAAAACATATGTTGTGTTTAATGTCAAACACTTAAATTTACCAAATTACTTTAATTAGTATTTTCACCTGTTGTCAATAACAAAAGACTGTTTAACTCTAAATTATACATGTTAAAAACAGGAGCTCATAGGGCTGCAGTATTACGATAAAAATCATTACATTGTCAATTATTGCTATTAATATTGTAATAATGATTAGTAATATTGATATAGAAAACAATACAAAACGTTTTTGTTTCATTTTGGCCACGTCACATTCTGGCTTCACAGACAAACGTCAGTCCATGATGTTAGTCTAGTCTAGCGCAAGTTATTAAAAAACCCTGTTATAATCACTGAAGCTATAAAAAAAAGGTTTTATTTACATCAAGTCTGCACTGCGTTGTTTACCATGAGGGAATCCGCAAGCGTGCGCGCTCCACAACAGCTCCGTCCTTTAGCGCTGACTAATATAAGCGCCTCTGATTGGTCCGTTTTCAGTGCTGACTAATCTAAGCGCTTCTGATTGGATAATGCATTCCTAAATTCAACAGAACCGAGTTTGATTGGTTATAAGGCTCAACGCTTTACAAAACAGCGCATAAAAGCAATCTGTGTAAATGTAATTCTGCTAATTGACACATTTCATTCCTTTTTTACATTTAATTTTAATCGCGGCAGCCGTAATATGTTGTTTAATAGTGTAGGGGCACTTTTTCCCCCTTTGTCTTGAATTTATGAGGCATTTTGGTTTATTTTGTTGGCATTTTTGCCACAAGCCCTTATTCATTTTGACCCTGACTTCCACTATATAAGTGTAACTCTAAAGTAAAGCTGCACCGTGCTGAAAGGTCTCTAGTGTTTGTGTGCGTTTAGGTCCACAGGTCCAAACAGAGGCAGGTGAAAACAGACAGGCAGCAGAATGACAGGGATCTCTGTCTGAGCCACCGCACACAAACAAGAGTGGGATCATGAGGCCCGGGCAGGGATCAAGACCATTCAGGCAGAAGTTTGGCTTAAGCTCCAGAGCCCAGGGGTGGAGGAGGAGACATCAGGGGAGACTGCAGAGGTAGAAGGGAGGTGTGCAGGAGTGCACTGTCCTCAGCAATTTCTGCAGGATATAATTAAGCCCCTCTTTCTCTTTAGACCTCCCCTGCACTCCATTTCACGCAGGTGCAACCCTACTCCTACGTGACCTCTCTTTCCCTATCTCTTTCTTTGCCTTTCCTTTCCTAATCTTGGTAGTTTGTGAAATAATGATTCTCAATGGCACATTCCCATGATTCTGGGGGCCTCACACAGGGGCAACCACACACACACACAAGGTGTATTTCACGCATATGGATTCAATCTGCCACATGGTGCTAATGATTGGGCCCCACTATGCATGTGCTTCTCCTTTCCAGTCCGCAAGTGATGGAAACCAAATTCACACCAGCATGACTTCAGGCTAGACAGGGGTTATGGTCTATTCAGTCATCTTTACATGCCCATATATATGTAGGTTTTTGTAATATGTACTTGTAAATACTTTCAATTGCTCTTACAAAAAAATCTGTAGTGAAAAAATACATTGGTGGTATCACATAATAGTATACCGCAGTACATAATACCATATACATATGATAGTGACAAGTAACAATACGTGTACAAAATACTACTATAATACCAATACACCTGAAACAATATAGTAAAAACATTAATGGCATGATGAATTTAGCGAGATGTTTCATCAGGTGACCTAAAATGTTACACAGGTTTTATTTTATATCAGAAATATGATATAAAATGATGGAATAAACCTGAATACATTTCAAACATTTAAAAATCTTCTACTTAGTATTTTATTTAAAACCTTTACTAAAAAATACTGTTAAATGTCCATTTTGTTAGTCAATTATTGAATTGTTTATCCTAACAAAAGTATTTTTTAAGTGTCAGATCAGTTAGAAATAGGTCTTTAAAATAAGTTTTTTAAAAAAAATTCTCAGGGTGCACAGTATTTTGTGGTTGTCAGCTATTATGAAACCGGTCTACTTACCAGACACTTTCCATTCACACAGACTGTCCCCTGATCTGATTGGCATGGTGTGCCATCAAGCACCCGGCCAAAGTTGTAGTAGAAGTTGTGTCCAATTGCCAGGCAACTGAGCTCACATGGGTCGGATCCTGAAAGTAGTAGAAATCAGGTTTCAGTCAGTCTAAGCACCTAGCAGTAGGAGAAATCCACACAGTAACACAACACATCCTTCAAAAGAGAAGAGTCATGCTTCACTGACCTCCATGAAAGGTAGTCCAATGGTAACTGCTGCCAGCGACCAGGGGTCTGTCATTGAAAGCTTTGCACTGCAGTTCTCTGAAGTCCATAGTGTCAGCAGGACACTCCTGATGTTACAGACGCAAAGCTCAGGAGGGAAAACACACATCTAGAACTGCTAAAGCCCTGATTCATTAACACTCTAAAAGAGCCCTGGAGGATTCAGGATAAACACAATGCATGCATCTGTGTGCTGACACAATGACCCTATTTAAACCTGGGTTTAACATCTGTCTCTGGATGATGGGATCACAGGTGTAAGCGAGGGTCAAAATGATTCATGATTTGATCACTCAAACCACATTCAGAGGCAGTCAGGTACACATATGACCACACTGCATTTGTAGTGCAAGCACTAAACTATCTTGATGTATCCCAGGTCTG
>JAHKKF010390991.1:0-10282 GCA_019740295.1 Labeo calbasu | reverse complement strand
TAATATATTGTACATCATATATATTTAATATATTTTAAGATTTAATTTATTCCTGTAATGGCAAAGCTAAATTTTCAGCAGCCATTTCTCCAGTCTTCATGATCCTTTAGAAATCATTTTAATATGCTGATTTACTGCTCAGGAAACATTTCTTCTTATTATTATCAATGCTAAAAGCAGTTGTGCTGTTTAATATTTTTGTGGAAACCGTCAAAATTGTAAAAAATATTTTTTTTTACATATTATGTAAAAGTGTGTATGTATACTTTTGACAATACACTCTTGCACAAAGTATTATTATTTTTAATTAAATTACTAAAATAAAATTATGTGGCAGTGAGTGGTGAGAATCTTTAAAACCTAAATTCCTCACACAGGGAATAAAATTGAAAAGTGTTACAAAAAAAGGAAAAAAACAACCCAGGATCCTGTTAGTTCAGTTTTTAGAATGAACCGCGGTTAACAATTTTAATTATAAACCTTTTATTACAGACCTATAATTATAGACTTTAAAGGGACAGATCACCCAAAAATTGTGTCATCATTTACTCACCCTCATGTTGTTCCAAAACAAGATATTTTGAAGAACTTACAGTCCATACAGTTAAAGTCAGTTGAGTCCAAAATTAGTCCCCACTGACTTTCAGTGCGAGGACAAAAACCACTGACATTTCAAAATATGCTATTTTGTGTTTCACAGAAGAATCATACAGGTTTGGAAAGACATAAGTCAATCCCTTCAGGAAAGCTCAGCAACTTTTGAAGAATACAGAATAGCACTGTGGAGATGTACGCTCCGTTATGGGTTAATTCGTGGCACTTGTTGCCAGGTTTGAACAGGCCTCTCTTGTAACCAGACGAAATGCTCTCCCTAAGGAGCCATGGTGACTGCTCGTGGTCCACGGGATGAAATAAGAGATACGCTCTTGGTGTGATTGTTGGACAGTGTGTGTGTTTTCAGAGCTGGCTCTGTCTCACCGTTCTCCTCTTGTGTGTGCATTTATTCTTCATGCGTAGGAACATGTATCCACAGTGTGACTTTGGGGTTTGGATGTTTCTGAATGTTTGCTGACTCTGTTTTTCAGGAGGGAGCACTGGCACCTCTCCCACTACCTCCAGCACTGGCACTCCATCTCCCTCCGGTGCGACACACCTTCTCTCCCCTTCCTGCTCCCCTCCTACTTTCCATCTGGCACCCAACACCTTCAATGTGGGCTGCAGGGAGAGCCAGCTGTGCAACTTGGGCTTGTCTGAGTACCCCGCATGTGCCAGGAGCAACATGGCCGCCCTGCAGGGCTACGGAGGGCTGGCCGACGGCTCCTACGGCCGCCTCCAGACCACAGGAGGCGCTGTAACCTCGGCCCAGGCCTCCGATTCCTTCTTGCCTCAGAGGACTTCCTCTCTCATCGCTGCCGGAATGCAGGGTGGGGCTCACGCCTCATTGGCTGCTGGCAACAGCAGCGGCGGCAGCGGCGGAGGTAAGATGGATGCATATGGAAGTCAGCTGGCCTCTTTTCCCGCGTCCCAACTGCAGTATGTCATGCAGGCTGGGGCAAGCTCCGCCTCCGGGTCGTCTGCTTCATCTGGCTCCTCCCCTTCCTCCGCCCACATGTTCTCTGGGAGCCATCATCATGTGCAGCAGAGCACATATAACGCCTTTTCCCTTCACAATCCCTACAACCTGTACGGATATAACTTCCCGGCCTCACCGCGCCTGGCGGCCAGCCCGGAGAAACCTCAGGGCGGCTTACTGTGCTCCTCCTCCTCCGCCGGAGCGTTCGCCGAACGTCAGTACCTGTCCAACAGCGGCATGGACAGTATGCACATGATTGGCAACCCTGCCAGCAGCCAACAGGGGGCCGGCAGCTGTGACGGCCGCCAGTATGGCTCCTCTTCACAGATGTCCATGCACATGGTTTGAAGCCATCGAAAAAGCTAAATAAACCAAAAACAGATCAAAACACCAAAGACGAACAGCTGCTGCAGTTTTGTGCTCAGCATTACTGGGTTTTCAGAGTTTTATTATTCAAAATGTCTGATACAATGGCTTGAGCATTTCACCATTGTGACACCAGCTGTTCAGCGTGGACTTTTTACACACATGCCTTATCAATCGTCAGACTAAAATGGAGTTAAAGTGTTACTTGTGTTCATCACATGATGTTCCATCAAAACGAGTGGATTTAAAAGCTAAAACGGACCCTTTCAACTTGACTGTTGTTGTTGCTGACCTGCCGACCTCAACAATGTGCAAACTGAACTAAAACAAATGAGGTCTGATTTTTAGAAAATGGATTCTAATGAGGATTCATATTTGGTGCAATATAATGGCCCCTTAAATATCCCACAAGAACAAGAGCTATCAGCCTAGAACGTAAACAAAGTGTCCTCAAAACTGTGAGCAAATAAATGTTGCCAGTATTACATTTTTGTTGTTGTGATGCAATGTTGCAAGCTCACTGACTCTTTCAGAGATGAGGGGTAAAAAGTAAAATCCTCCTGTAATAACAGGGTCTCTGTTTGGTTCTGACAATCTGTATTGAGAACCTTTGCCTATTGGTTTGGAAAAGGCTTTACCATATCCTGAGTGGAACATAAACATATGAGCAATAGTGAATGCACGCAAAGCACATAGGTTTTAAATTGTTTGTGTGGATAAAAACCATAGGAAGACAAGGTATATGCTTTGGAGTGTTTGTAAATGAATATATTTAAATGCTAAGCAATTATATGGCCAGTGTATGTTGAGTTTAAATAGTGTGGGAGTAATGAACGAATAATGTTTTAGGCTTTTAAGACTGTAAATACAAGTGCCAAGCACATAAAGCTCATTAAATAAACATTATAAGTCCTCTGTATGTTTCTTGAAAAAAATCAAGCATGTTTTGTTGCCTTTGGTTGTGGTGTTGAAATGACATCATGCAGTATATATCTCAAATCAGAAGAGATCATAGATTTGATAATATTGATCTACACGTGAAGTTTTATGTATTTGAATAGTTTAATGATTTTTTTTTGTATAAAAAGTTGAAAAATACACACAAAGCAGGAGGGTTCAAGTCTGAAAACATACTAGTCCAACAAAAAAGAAAAATGCAATCTATCTCATGCCCTGTTATTCCCCCCTCTATTATAATCATGGGCTTGAGATAAAGAGAAACCAAAAATGATTATTTGAAAGTCAATATGTGTAAAAAATAAGGGTGCAAAAACAAAGGACTGATCCTGCTGTTCTCTTTGAAATAAAGAAGAAAGAGACGACCATGTGGATCAAATTCATCCTCTTCACTGTGGTGATGCATATAAATATGCCACCTGTTTAAAGAGAGCGAATGAGGGCAAGAGAGGAATCTGTTAGATGCTGAATGTGGGTAATTTTTACATTTCTGGTTTTAATATGTCTGCTCTTAATACGTTTACAGTATGTATTTATGATCACTTCTCTCATGTCTGGGCTTTGGTCCTCATTATCCGGGCACAGACTTCATTGATTTAAAAGCACAATCAGCATCTATTACATGGATGTCTTCAGAAGTGAGTAATTTTTTTTCCTCTTTCTCTCTGTTCCTCTTTATTTTTCTTCTTTCTCAGATCACTTCCCATCATGTGCTCGGTTTCAGCCATGAAATATCATATCTGAATCATCATCAGAAAGTAAACGGGGTAGAAGACCGTGGAGACATCTCTCTGTATTAGAAACACCTGTTTTCCAAGTGCAGCTCTAGTAATGACTGGATATGCAATCGAGGAGTGCATGATTTCATAATTTGGCACATCTCCATCTATCTGGACATTATTTCCAATAATTATGCACATTTATTTGTCTGGTCTTTGAAACTAAACTCTGCTAAAATTTTAAATCAGCTAGTCTTCTGTGAAAATGAACCATGGCCTCTCACATCCAGAATGGACAGGTAAAATCATGAAATCTGAATGTAGAAGTGTAATAAGAAGAAGGATACTAGAGAGATTCCATTTTTTATTATTTACCAAGCCCATAATTAATTTTAGCAAGGTATCTCTCAAAATACTATGTGTATGTATAGTGATTACAAACCACAAAACCTGAGGGCTCTGCTCACCAAACAGGACCTTGAGTGACAGCTTGTAGTCTATTAGTGCGTCAGATCTATGTAAAATGATTAATCTTTTCTGGGGATCCAGATTTTAACCTTTAACAAAATGCTATGCCACCCTATCGGTCTGAGCACAACCAGAACGTCCTAAAATAATTAAAAATAGTCATAAAAACAAAAGTGTTCAACAGGAAAATCGTAAGTATTTCTTCTGACAATCCACACAGCTGGTTTGAAGTATGGCTATGTAAGATAACATTTCTGGTAAACTATTGCCCTCTTGTGTTTCTCTTCCACATGATTCCTAACAGCAGTGAACTTGTTGTTTGAGTAAATAACTCAAGATTCTTATTGAATGCAGCAGCACAAGTCACGTCAGTTGTAATGCACAGATTAACCTTACAGTACTCTCCCCTTTCTTTTTCTATTTTTGCGTATGTATTTTCGATCGTTTTCTATCTTAATTCCGTCCGTCTGCAGTGCAGACTTTATCAAATAAATATTGGCGAAGGGTTTATCAAATTGCTTGTATTGCTTGATGTTTACGTCAGTCTGAGCCCCGCCCCTTCAGCATCTCCAGCGAATCCCTCTCCCAAAGTACGAATAATTAGAATCTAATTTTAGATTGTCAGATTCATCAACCAATCAAATTATTCTACTTGTACACACGTATTATCGTGACGTACGTAATTAGAGAGTCAACTGCGCAACAGACGTTTTTCGTGATTGTGCTGCTTTTATTTCAAATTTGATAGGTAAGTCCTTTTTTTTTTCTTCTGAGTTTACCTAAATCTAAATCTAGGCCAGCTTAAGCGTTCAGCGTCGTATTATGTTTTTGTTGGTGGCTTCTGACTGTTTCATAATAATTCGGACTCCTCATGTACATGACACATTGTAGTCAGATTTGACATTTTGACATATTTATTATAAAACAATGTTTCTTAACTTCATGAATCACACTGAAGGCCCAGACTTAAAATGTCCAGGAAAAAAAGAAAGAATTTTAAAAGTGCTCTAAACCATTAATAGTTTCTTATATTCAAAATCCGTAGACATGCAGGTCAAAAGGAAGTGTTTGAACCTTTTTTTTACTTGAGGGAGGAAAGGGATGTTTGAGGTGCCAACACCCTCTCAAAGCAAGTGGTTCTGATGAAACGATAAGTCCAGATGGAAACAGCTGAGCCCAGGGCCAGACCCCTTTTTCCTGTGGTTCAGTACCTGCGGAGTACAGAGACACCCCACTGAGGCACTTCCTCCTCTAATGAGAGAAGTCCGGCCTGGACTGGTCCCATGGATCTTGCTAGTGACCTTGCTAAAGCAGACACTGAATCAAGCATCCCCAAAACTAGATGTGAAGTAAGAAGAGTGTAGTGGAAAATGTAAACTCTGTCAGAACACTTAACTTTGAGAAACCTGCTCTCTGGTGTGCGTTTTTCAAAGCATCCTTTGAAAAACTATGGTCACAAGTTCTATCCTTATCAACAGAGTTCAGTGATTCTGGGTTTCCCGATACCATAATTCCGCTGAACATTTGGAACATTCAGTATTGCAAAGTTGTGTGGCTAGAATTAAAGCTCTCGACCTGTGAAAGTATATATATATATATATATATAATTTTTGTACATAGTTAATCAAGTGCCGTGTTTGAAGAGTGTAAATGTGCACTAGTACACAGGGTGAATATGACATATGTGGGAACACATGACTAAATCAACCATCTGGAAAGCAAACAACAGAGAACAAAGTAGTTGCCATGTTCATTATTTACAGCAATGATCTGACATTAATTTGATCTCAAACCAGTTAATTAGCAGAAGTTATTGCTTCCCCATTTGTATGACGATGTCATTAACAAGAGCTCCGTTGCAACAAGAGTGCTGCAGTAATGACATATTTTTGTAGGCCAACCTAGAAAGTTCATATCGCCCTGGTTCTCTTGACAAAAATGCAGTAGGACTTTTCTTTTGGCTTGTGGATTATCGCAGAAAATGTAGGCTATAAACAAACTACACCACAGTCACGTAACTTCAACTTAACCACCATTAAGCTTCCGAAAACTCTGACAAATCTTTATTAAAAAAAAAAAATTAAAAAATCGTGAAAATGAGTTGGAATTTTGAGACTATAAACACAATGTAATAGCAGACTAATGAGTAGATGAGTTCACTTGTTCGGCATGATGTTTAATGTCCTCAACATCCTCTGTAGTCACATTAAAACAGTCACAAAGGAGTAATACTAATGTATTTTATGTTGTAGAATAAAATGTGAAAATATCTTGAGCTTGTGTAAACTTCATACCTTATTTCAGGTATTTAACTATCTAAGAAACCCAGGGACCAACCGCGGCTTGTCTGTATGAACAGGTGGGGTAGCGCCCTACCAAAATATTTATCCATTTGAAAACAGAGAACTTCATAATAGGCTGAATCAGTCTTAAATTGTTAACTTAAATTATTAAAGGGATATAAAAAATAAAAACTCACCTTCATATCATTCCAAAACCTGTAAGACCTTCGTTCGTCATCAGAACACAAATTAAGATATTTTTAATGAAATCTGAGAGCTTTTTGACCCATCCATAGACAACAATCTAACTGAAATGTTCCCAGACCCATAAAGGTAGTAAGGACATCGTAACGTCATGGTCCATGTGACATCAGTGGTTCAATCGTAATTTTACGAACCTATAAGCACCAGCAGCACGTGCTTTGTTGAATGAAGTCGTTACTTTTTGCGCACAAAAAGACTCTCATAGAGAGTCTTAATTATGGTAAATTATATGTACAATTATGGTTGACTATTTATTTATTTATTATTTATTTATAATTGACTATTTTAGTAAAGTCCTTACTATGTGTCTGGGTCAGGGAACATTTTAGTTAACTGCGGTCTATGCAGGGTCAGAAAGCTCTCAGATTTCATCAAAAATATCTTAATTTGTGTTCTGAAGATGAATGAAGGTCTTACGGGTTTGGGACGAAATTATTGACAGAATGTTCATTTTTGGGTCAACTATCCCTTGATATAGAAAAACCATAATCCATCACTACAGAGCTTTGTTTTTACTGAAGGGACAGTTCAGCCAAAAACTTAAATTCTGTCATCATTTACTCACCATCATGTCTTTCTTTCTTCTGCAAAACACAAAAGAAGATGTTTTGAAGAATGTTTGAACTGTCCATACTATGATTCAGCATTGTTTTGGACCCTGTCTTAAAGAGTTGAAGAGTTCTTCAAAATATCTTGACATGGTAGTATAACTAAACAGTGGAAAAGGAAATGAAAGGTCTAGTCAAAGTAGCTAGGTAGAGCAATATTGCTTGCTATTATTCCTAACGATCGTTTTACTGGGGCAATAAGTATGTTTAAGTCATGTTTACTGTAATTGTGATTGACTATCTTGCCTTTGTGAAATTATATTGCAAAGCTAAAGTATTTATAGTGTAAAGTATTGACCTGTAGAAATTGTTTTGGGTGTATTGTCAGTGTGGCGACGATTGAGTAAATCCTCATGCCGTAAATAATACAAGCCCATAAAAACACCACGCAGCTTTAGGCACGCTTTTCTCTTCTCTATAAACCAATGCACCTCCTTAGTCCTCGACTAGGCCTCTGCACCGCATTCTGCAGTTCGATTTGTTCCGCTCATTATTTTCACAGGAAGTTTGTTTAACGGTCGATAGATGGACAGCGCGACCAGCCATCATTCAGTCTGCTTGAAAATGCAGAGCTAATCCAGAACCCCCCCAACAGTAAAATATTCTGGGAAATATTCTGCCAACACACATGCGTACAATAAATCACCTTTATAATGCTTGTCACATAAAATGTTACTATGATGGCTGGCTTAAGATGTGTTTGTAGAGTTGGGCCCAACGGAGGCCGTGCCAGTGCCTCACCATCAATGTTAGCCGCTCATCAATCTATGTGTCGAGGCATGTAGATATGTGTTGGGTGCGTGTCTGAATGCAGGTCTGACGAACAGCCGCTGCATTTTTCTCCACCCCTCACCTGGACCATCGGCTTCATGGAAATTTCAAACCGGCCTTTCCAAAAAGCTCCATGTTAATCGCCTTACTTGGGTAAAAATGGTGTTCTAATATGGTCACAAAACACTGTTGTCGCACAGCTAATCCACAGTAGCGGACCTGGTGAAACCTTTCTGGCAGTGCAGGCCTACAGGCCTCATTGCTTTGCCTTTATTTCGCCCCACAGGTGGCATTTAGCATCATCTCACCATTTTAGACCTCAAACCTGGGGTGTTTTTGTACGTAATGGCACTTTTATTCCCTGATTGCGAGATAAATCTCCTGTAAGTCCATGAAATGTAGGCAGTTGTTACTGCGCGCAATTGCTACATGAAAATACCTCTGTGCCTGTGTGTGTTCCTGTGCCCTTATGTTTGGCAAACCATGTGCCTCTGTAATTCAGGATAGTTTGAGTTTAACCCTTTAACACCTCGTACGCAACAGCAGCGAGCAAGAGGATGACTGGAATTAGTGAGCAGCTTTTGTTTCACAGTCTCACAGGCTTTTAAAGGAAACAATAAATGTTATAGCTAGATTAGCATCCTTATGTTACACTTTTGGTCCGGAAAGCAGGTGCTGATAGGGTTGTAAATGCACGAACAGAGATATTTTCCTTTGTGGATTGAGTTTTGAATGCAATAATCGAGATGAAGCACTCCATTAAACTAGTCAGTGCGTGTGGATGTCCATTAATATGCTTTAGTGAATGAGAGAAGGAGGAAACAAATCTTAATGTAGGAATGGCATGAAGTTTAAGTTCATATGTCCCACAACAACTGTAGCCTGGACCTTTTTTTCCATCTCTGTGACCACACTCCCTCCTCCCAAGCCTTCTTCAGACAGAGGGTTTGCTCGGTAATCCCAAACACCTGCTCCATACAAAGGAATGCCAAGTTAAATTTACTGCAGTAAGGAGAGCCCCAGTGAGAGATGGTCTTTTAATTGAAGGGACTTCTCTCTTGCACTAAAACTAACACTTACTTTTATTCACTAAGTTCTGCCTGTGCATGTTCAAAATGCTTGTTTCTGAACTGCTGTCGTGTATACGCAAGCCTAATGGAAGGCAAATGGAGATTTATTGCATAAAAATAAATCTTACCATAAAAAGAAACTATGGAAATTGCTGCCATTTATTGTAATAGCTTTAAACAGCTGCTCATTTAGTTTGACTACATGGAACTTTTTCACTTTCGAAAATGTACATTTACCATTCATTCTTATTAATCAGCATTATTCTTATACATTTTTGTAGTATTTATTAAAACAAGACCTTATTCTGCATAAGAAAAACGGTGTGTAAGCTTTATATATGTGTGTGCGTTTTGAAATCTTCTTGATGTAAGAAAGTACATATCTATGAATAAAACGTGTGACCCTGTAACTTCAACCCTTTAGTTTTGTTTTCAAAATAAACTTGGAAATAATAAATAAAACTCATATTTTAGTTGTTCATGTTACTCTCAACATATTGCATGTAATGGTGGAGCAAAACGTAAATTTTTTTGTATGTTTTCATTGATGCCGAAACATGCGATTTGCACGTGTTCTAACATTTAAAATGTAAAAATGTATTTTTAGCTAAAAAAACAAACAAAATATTGATTAATTCTTTATATGATTAAGATATTTCTATCAGTGCTGTTTTTTTTAATCATTTTAGTGATTTAGATTTTTAGACCCCTAACCTAACGGAATTGACTGAAATATGCAGGGAAATGACCATTTTAGTAACAATATAGCATTAAAGGATTAGTTCACTTCCAGAACAAAAATTAACAGATAATTTATCCAAGATGTTCATGTTTTTCTTTCTTCAGTCATAAACAAATTATGGTTTTTGAGGAGAACATTCCAGGATTTTTCTCCATTTAGTAGACTTCTATGGTGCAAGTTTAAACTTCCAAAATGCAGTTCAAATGCAGCTTCAAAAGGCTCTAAACGATCCCAGCCATAGAAAAAGGGTCTTATCTACTCAAACGATCGGTTTTTATAAAAAATTACAATTTATACACTTTTTAACCTCAAATGCTTGTCTTGTCTAGCTCTGCGATGCACATGTGTACTCTCTCCTATTCAAGACAGTTAGGGAAAAACTCCCATCTCCTTTTCTCCTCCAACTTTAAAGGAGTCATCGGATTCAAAGTTCACTTTTACATGTTGTTTGAACATTAATGT
>JAHKKF010390974.1:0-16499 GCA_019740295.1 Labeo calbasu | reverse complement strand
AGGTGCATAAAATTTACAGAAACGGAAACTAAAATGTATATATATTCATATATTTTAGTTTCCGTTTCTGTAAATTTTATGCACCTTTGTCATTTTTCTAATTGTTTATATACTAAAACTAAAAAAATGACTATTAGTAATATATAAATATACATGCACACACACACAGTACCTTTAGTCAATAGTAAGGTTGATAAGATTTTAAAATGTTTTTGTAAAAAATCTCTTTTGCTCATCAAGGATGCATTTATTTGATAAAAAATACAGTAAAAAATGTGAAATATTATTACAATTTAAAATAACTGACCTTTATGTAAATATATTGTAAAACGTAATTTATTCCTGTAATGCAAAGCTGAATTTTCTGCATCATTACTTCTATGATTTGCTGCTCAAGAAACATTTCTGATTATTATCAATGTTAAAAACAGTTTTGCTGCCTAATATTTTTTGTGGAAAATGTGAAAAAAAAAAAAAAATACATAAATGTATTTACTGTCACATTGGATCAATTGCATCAATTGCACAAATGCATCCTTGCTGAATTAAAGTATGAATTTTTTTTTTTTTTTTTGACCACTTTTGTCAAATGTTTTTGGCACTGTAGGTGGAGCAGTTCTGATTCACGGTGAAGTCGTCCACCGCAGCGCTGCAAACACCTCTGACGCCTCGCGCCACGTTTACACCTTTCACATCATGGACTCTCAAAACACCATTTGGAGTCCTGAGAACTGGTAAATACAGTGCATGCTGGGTAATGCAAGCCATGTGTTAGGAAGCATCGTAGAAAGCCTAGTTTGTAAAGTCAATCTGTTTTTGTCTCTCAGGCTACAACCAACAGAAGAGCTGCCCTTCCCGTCTCTCTACACCTAAAATCAGAAATAACACTAAAACAGGCCTGATAACACGTCACCAAGAATGCTGAAGAGAAATCAGGACAGTCACATGACTATAATGAGCCTTTTTAACTGGACCAACAATCATCCCTTTAAATATGAAGTTTTGTAAATGGACCAAAAAAATGAATAATTTTAAATCATCTGTATATTTTATCTACAACCACAATAGTGTTAATAAAAGGCTAGTTTTTGTTAAAAAGTGTTTGTTATTTCTAATCTGATCTCTGACCTGATATTTTAGTAAAGAAGAAACTTTTAATTTTATTAGAAATTCACTTTATTTCCTTTGATGTAACATTCTCTGAGTACCCAACAAAATCAATACAATATAGAAAAGATATGAACGTTTGATAATAAGAATAATCTGGAAATAAATGACCAAACTGCATTTCTCATGTCAACCAATCACTGACAGGAAAATCTGAAAAACATAGTTATAGGCATTGCTGAAAAACCGACTTCAATAAAGATAACAACAACAAAAAAAACCATGATATTCAACATAAAAAGAGATTTTTTCACAATAGTCTGAAAGTCACTTCTCATAGTGTTTCATGCTGGGTCACTTCTGTTGTAAAAACTAAAGTTCTGTAAATACACAGATCATTAAAATAATTTACAAAAGTCATTCCTAAAGTCAAAATATGGACCATAAAGTAACACATTTTATTACAATTCCCAGGTAGTTTAAAAACAAGTTTACACCTAAACCAGTGTCATGCAAAATGTCCCAGAATGCACTTCAAACCAAACAGGTGATTGACGCTTCAACCACAGTTTCCATCAACACAAAACGCCGACAGCAACAAAAAAAGGCCTCAGTCAAATATCATGAATAAATTAAACTTCAAACATACATAATTTACAAATTATGCAACCTTTCTCAGAGTAAAGACACGACAGCTGAATTGCATACATGCGTTTAGAGGATAGTGATCTGTACATTAAAATCTACTGCCTTCTACATACAGACCCATGCAGACAAACCACTGATAGCATTGAACTAATCAGAATACAAAACACTTTTTAAGGCGACAAGCTATGCTACCAGTCCTTTGTATTGCATCGGACATAAAGGCAGATCCTATTTATGTGTTTGTGTCATTCAATAGAAAAACAATGGTGTTCTTCGATGGCTCAAGTGATGCATATATGCTGTTATAAAGGACTGAAAGGACTGAATAAATTAAACTTTGATAAAACAGGTGAATCTGATAAAACATGTCAAGGGTCATATTTCACTACAAAATCAAAAGAACATAAGAAATTATATTTTGCATAAATAAAAAGACTTTTTTTTTTTGCAATTTGACATAAGCACATTTCCCACATTTCCACAACTTTATAATGTAAAAGTAACACTAATTATGTTTGTTTACATTTTAAAATTGTAGAAATGTGCTTCCCCTCCAAAAAACATATTTATACACTACCAGTCAAAAGTTTCTGAACAGTAAAATTTTTAATGTTTTTTAAAGAAGTCTCTTCTGCTCACCAAGCCTGCATTTATTTGATCCAAAGTGCAGCAAAAAGAGCAAAATTATGAAATATTTTTACTATTTAAAATAACCATTTTCTGTTTGTATATGTTTTAAAATATAATTTATTCCTGTGATCAAAGCTAAATTTTCAGTATCACTACTCAAGTCTTTAGTGTCACATGATTTTTCAGAAATCATTCTAATGTACCTATTTGCTGTTCAAAACATTTTTTATTATTATTACCACTATTTAAAACAGGCCATTACATTTTTTCAGGGTTCTTTGATAAATAGAAAGATCCAAAGCTCAGCATTTATCTGAAATAAAAAGCTTTTGTAACATTATACACTATACCATTCAAAAGCTTAGAGTCAGTATAATTTTTATTTATTTATTTTTGGGGGTAAATTATAGAAATTAATACTTTCATTTAGCAATAATGCTTTGAAGTGATGATTTTATAATGTATAAATATTTATAAAATATTTCTATTTCAGGAAAATGCTGTTCTTTTGAACTTTCTATTCATCAAAGAAACCTGAAAAAAATTCTACTCAGCTGTTTGCAACATATAATAAATGGTTTTTAAACAGCAAATCAGAATGATTTCTGAAGGATCATGTGACTAGAGTAATGATGCTAAAAATTCATCTTTGATCACAGGAATAAATTACATTTTAAAATATATTCAAATAGATAACAGTTATTTTAAATAGTAAAAATATTTCTAAATTTTACTGTACTTCAGATCAAATAAATGCAGGTTTGGTGAGCAGAAGAGACTTTTTTAAAAACATTAAAAACCTTACTGTTCAAAACTTTTCACAGATAGTGTATATATAACATTTCAAACTGATTTTCAATTAAATTCAAATTCTATAGCATTTTTACACATTTTGCTGGAAAGCAGCTTTATAGCAAACATAAAAAACAAAGACAGACATGTTTTCATGAGATTCACCTAAACAAAATACACAAAATCTAGACACCGTGCCCTTCATTCAGTGTTTGCATCCAAGATGTGTGTGTTTTTGTGTGTTGATCAGCAAGTGCAGACATTGTTAAAGGGGATTACGTTTTCCATTTCTTTTTTTAATAATGTGCAACTGAATCCCTGTCATTTATACTGGAGTGACAGACGCAGGATTTGAGCGAATGAAATATTAACAGCGTCTCAAGACATCAGAGCTTTCTGTGAGAACACAAAAAATAAACACCCAAAACAATTATCACATGTAATCCTTGAAAAAAAAACAAAATGTAAAATCCTTAAAGGGATAGTTCACCCAAAAAGAAACCCTTAGGCTGTTACAAACCTGTTTTTGCCTTCTGTGGAAGAAATGAAAAATGATTGTTTTGGCTCCCATTAACTGCCATAGTAAAAAGAAAAAAAAGTAATGGAAGTCAATGAGATCCAAAACCATTTGGTTACCAAAATTCCTCAAATTTGACAGAAGAAAAAAAAACATACGGGATTGAAATGACATGGGGCTGAGTAATCAATCATTTTTTAAAGTGGACTATCCCTTTAAAAGCAAAAAAAAAATACACATTTCACCTTCAAACATTTGTTTTTGTGCCATTTTGTATGTTGATTACAATATCAAGTAGTTTTCTACTTCGTTTCACTCTAATACTATAACAAACATTTTATTTTTGAATACATTTCAGTGCATTTCTATTCACTGTACGAGGATCATAAACACTCTAATGATGTTCCATTATTGCATTTTGCTTTCCAAAATCAATACTAGGGCTGTACCGTATACATTTAACGCTGTTAATATCTGTGCATTGGCATAAGGGTACGATTTGTCTGGACGGGTCTGATATCACAGCAGCAGAAGGATGTAGAGGTACAAAGGAAGCAGCAGGTTGTCTATCTGCGACGTGTACGCCTCCAACATAGCCACCATTGTGATCGAACCCACGACCCACGAGTAGCTAGCGTTCAGGTTTATACTACTGTCAGCGATGAGAAAAACCACCACGGCGATGATCTGAGCGAACACTGATGTCGCGGTGCCCTCGAAGGTCTTCTTCGTACCAGGCCAGCGGATTTCGCCAACCGTGCTGCCAAAAATAGACGCAACTGTATCGCCGACCCCTACGGCAAGTACGCCGGCGTAGGGCACCAGGCCGCCGGCGCCCCCTAGGCCTCCTTTAGGGGTGCACGACGCAGGCGTGAGCCATATTGGAAGGGCGATGCCGAGGAGAAGATAGATGTGAGTGAGAATAAGCGGTCCGGAGTCTCTCTCATCCAGGAATAAGGTAAGAAGTCGGCGCAAGGGCGCCCCAAGTGGTCGGATGCGGAAATAGCGGACGAATTCGAGAAACAAAAACACTGAAAGGCATACGACCGCAGCTAGATGTAGGAGAGGACGGTCTAACGCGAGTCCTGGAGCGAAGGTTAGTACGATAAGAAGGTGGAAATACTTTCTCACCGCTGTTGATGCTTGATGCTTCTTGCTTCCGGCTGAGCGATGACTGTTTTGATGCATCACGACGGCGACTGCTAGAAGCAGCAAAGCTGCCCAGAATCCGATCAGCCAAAGGCGAGTGTTGGTTTCGGTGATGAAATGCATTAACCAGGTAATCGGGTGATGCTGCGTGAGCAGGGAGAGCCAGGGAACCAACAGGCCCAATCCCAAAACGGCAGTCATGGTGTGGAAGAAAAACGACGCTGACCAGGTTTCTGATTCCATGAATACGAAAAGCACAGCGAAGAAGATTCCCAGAAGGACTAGGCCTAATACAGCAACTGGGAGGAAATACGGAAGCGGATCTGCGTTTGCATTCCCAGACGAGGCTAAAGAGCGCTTAATAAGCTGGTTGATGATAAAACTGATCCCGCCGAGAATCAGCAGGGCCTCGCCAGGAGTAAAGCAGCGTGGGAGGAGGTACAAGAGGATTAGGCTTAAATACACAAAAATTAGCAACACCTCCAAGACTTCTATGACCTCGGAGACTGTTAGTGTTTGCTTGACTGTGTACAGAATTGCACTACCGGCGATGCCGGCTATAACGCAGGTGTTTGTTGGCACCGGCCGTGTGATTCCCAGCGCGATGAGTGATAGAAACAGCGCCAGCATCATACCGATCACTGTTATGACCATGGCGAATCGCTCCATGTAGACGTTCCCCACTGCGATGCAGCGTCCCCTCAAAGCCAGTCCCAGCAGGGGCAGCACCATGCTGGCCGGTAACACGCCGCTGTTGGACGAAGGCCGGAATTGGAATACGGCGGCCCCTGTCCGGATGAGGCGATCCCATTTGTGCTGTACGTAAAAAGCCTGGACGGCCAAAGCGATGCAGCACCAGGAGAGCTGGTTCCACACGGCACAGTGAACGCTGATCACTACGGCGAACACCACGGAGGATTCTATCAGCACGGGATCCAGCTGCATGATTGCGGGGTGTATGTGTGACAAAGGTTTTCAGGAATAAAGTACTGTCAGATGGTAGTCTGTCAGAAAGTTCCTGGTGAATACACAAACATTGTCCGCTTCTCACTCTCCTGTGCACGGGAAATTAAACCTGGGAAAAGACACAGATATAATTAGATATAATTAGATAAAGACCACAAACCGATAAAAATGTAATGCTTAAATAAAAAAAATTGTTAATTTAAACATAAAATATTTTCTCTCGCTTTTTTAGCATTTTCTCCACACAACAAACTAAAATATAATATAAATATAATTTAATGCTGTATTTTCTCTGTTTTTGTTAGCATCTTTTCCAAACAAACACATATAATAAACTAAAATAAACATATTTAATTTTAACAAAATATTTTGTGTAACTTTTATCATTTTTCTCAAAAAAAACCCCCAAACATAAGAAAAATAAAATCAACAAAATGTAATACTTTATTCCCTCTATTTTGTAGCAGTTTTTAAACAAAACCCATATAATCAACTAAAAGAACCACTATTTAATAATAAAACATTTTTTCTCATTTTTTTTCATTTTTTTCCAAACAAAAACACATAATAAACTAAAATAAATAATAGTATTAAAATATTTTCTGTCACTTTTAGCATTTTTCTCAAAAAAAAAAAAAAAATTTAATCCAAAATAAACAAAATGTAATGCTATACATCCTCAAACAAAAACATATAATCAACTAAAATAAAGGCAATTTAATAATAATTTTCTCTAATTTTTATGATTTTTTCCAAACAAAAACACATAATAAACTAAAATAAACATATTTAATAGTAATAAAATATTTTCTGTCACTTTTATCATTTTTCTCAAAAAAAAGAACATAAGAAACTAAAAAAAAACAAAATGTAATACTATATTTTCTTTAATTTTTTCCAAACAAAAACACATAATAAACTAAAATAAACATATTTAATAGTAATAAAATATTTACTCTCATTTTTTATAAACAAAGTGTTATACTATATTTTCTCTCATTTTCAGCATTTTTCCCAAACTAAAACACAAAATAAACTACAATAAACATATTTAATAGTAATAAAATATTTTCTCTCACTTATATAAAATGTATCAAACAAAAATAAAATATTTTCTCTTAATTTTAATATTTCTTCAAATAAAAACACAACCTAAAAATGTAATTATACAATATTTTCATATTTAACCCTAACCTTAACCCTCCAGAGAAAAAACACATAATAAACTAAACAAAAACTGAGAAAATTTGAATTTTAAAAAAACATTTGAAGCAAATATGAATATGTACCATAGCAATATAATTATTTGTGGCAAATATACCATGGTCATTTCATAGCATTATTTTAAGCACCTTAGAGTACCATTTAAATACCACATACAGTATTTTCATTATGGAGTAAGTTAACCATTTATTATAATTTGGTGCATGTCAAAATATCATGGTATTGCCATCTGATATTAAACTATGCCATGGTACAGCCTCAGTTCTTTTTTTTCTCAAATCATCATCATCATCATTCAATATCATGGTAAATATTCTGAAGGAAAGAAATGAATTGTTCAATGTGATGCCACCTACAGACAGGCTGTGTCTCAAAACCTACCTAGACAGCATTTTTAGCCACAATAGACATCCTTTAAAATGCTAGATAGGGAGCTAACTAGGTTTTGAGACACATCCATACTCTCCAGAGCTTATATTCTCTCACTGTGAAACTAAAGAAGGATGTCAAATTTCTCAACGGTGTTTGAACTCTAGACACTGTGAACTTTGGCACTGTTGAACGCTCAACACCAGCGATTTCTAAACACGGTAAATTATGAAAAGACAGTGTCACTTTGTCAGCGAAAGTAAAATGATCTGCTTTTAATGGCTGGATGCTCTGGCATTACAGTGATTAATAATATATACAAATAACAGAGAAAACCTGGCCTGTATCACTATACTTTTATATAATATATTATTGTTTAAAATATTAGGAAAAGCACCCAGAATAATGTATCAAAAAATGTGTATGTAATAAAAATATTTTATAAGTATTCTGAAAAAATGTATTAAAACAATTTAGGAAATGACTAATCATATAAATCAGTAAACAAAATGCATTTTTAAGCACTCTGAAAACAGTATATTAGAAAATACAACCTTGCTACTTATTTTAATACAAATTATATATTTGTGGAAAATAAATCTATTATTAGACGTAAAATATTATAATAGAAAGGACTGTTTGACAGCCTTGATGTCTGTATTACACGCACCGGAATTATTTACAAGCACATTAGCTTATCAATACACGGATATTATGCAGTTGCATACATGTTCTACATATATTTGAAGGAATTTTCAATCCTAACATTAAATCATAATACAAATTCAAGCGTAATGCTTAAGTTTTACGTTATTTTATAAGGTTTTATTACTGTTAGATGGTGGTGGGCTCTTCAGCAGAAATGACAGTTCATTCACTGCAACGCCAGCTGTTCATTAAACACCCTGCACAGTAAATAAACGCAGAAATATCAAATAACACCAAATAACGGTTCATCTTACCCTTTTTATCTGGAATTTAACTCTTGGTTCTCGAACAAAAGAATATTCCTAATGTTTTGCTGTGACTCGTGCTTTGTGCGATCAGCTGCTCACTGACTGACGGTGGGAGCGGCCATGTAGGACAACCGGGTCACGTGGTGTCAGAATAATCACGTGGCTAATGTCAAAAACAAAGATATCTTAGTTAAGTTTTTTTTTATTATAACACTTTGATATTGCGAATTTAAATGTAAATATGTATTCCAATAAGTGTTTTGTCAATATAAATGTATTTTATGAATTCCTCAAGTCACGTGATAGGAGAGCGCTCGGTTCGTTTGTGTTAGTCACGTGATCCGGGTGAAGATGGCGGACTCGGAGATGTGTGTCAGGTAAAATGGAAGAAAGAGAAACTTACTTGAGTTGTTCTCAGAGAGCTACACCGAAATTTGTGATTGGATAATGTGTGGATATTTCATACCTCGTATTTGGCTGTAATCTGTGAGGGAAATATGTCTCGGACGTGCTGTTTAGTTGGCATTTAACGGCCGCACGAGTCGGTCGCGTGCGCTGGCTGACAGACCCGCGCGGCTTAAATTCAAATGTTAATTTGCAGTTTATAAACAGATTTTAAGCAATCATCAATTTCTTAAACGTTATATGGAATAAAAATATTTACCTTGGTTAATTGTGAAATTGGTCGTCTTGTTCTGATACGAGTTTGATATGAGGATATGAGTTTGAAGTAATGAATGAGTTTCATTGTGTGTATATGTGAATGTGTACAGTCTTATAAGGGTACTTATTAATATAGGGATAACATGATGTGTATATGTAGAGTTGTAAATGTATAAAAGTAAATAGCTGAGCTGTCAAGAGCGGTCCCAAATTATAATTTTTCTATAACTTTTTTTAGTTGAAAAGTACAACTGTGACGAGTTAACTTACATGGTTTATTTTATGAATATGTACATTTGAAAAAAATATTTAATGTCGTAATTTTTTTTAAAAAGTCTATGGTTGATGTACCTGTGCAAATAATGTATGCATGGACTCATAAACACTGTAATGGAACACTGGCTTTATATGATCAGTTCTGGAAGGATCTTTGCTTTCAGCATCTAAGCTAAAAAACAAAAAAACAAAGAAAAAGTTAAGTAATAATAATGACATTTAAAAATGTTTCTTCAGGAGCAGTCGAGAGTTATGGACTATCTTGCTGGGCAGATCTGCACTTCGAGAACCGGTTAGTATTTAAATATTGTTTTTAATAACAGTATAACTGCCTTCTGCCTAGACTTAAGTAAACAGCTGTATATGTACAAAAGTGGTTAATTTGAGGGAATTCTGTTAGGAGACACTATAAATAAAGCTGTTTTATTCTTAAACTGTACTGAACTGATGATCTTTGGTGAGGTATACTTTTATAATGTATCTCAGTGAGTTCCAGTCATCATCATTTGTGACCTGAGATTTTCTTGTGTGGTTCAACAGGCCCAAATTGAGGCTGAATTGGATCGGAATTGGGAGAGACTTCTGCAGGGTCTGTCCTTCTACAAACCACCCAGGTAACACAACATTAAAACATGTAAAAATGTAAGATGTAAAAATAAATAACCTCAACACATAGACAAGTTTGGCATTATTAAGCTAGGGAGATATTTTCTGATGATATATACTCAGTGGTGTACCTGTTGAGCACATCCGGTTTTGTTCTGAATACATATGATTTCACATGTAAACATTCGGATTGGAAATTTTAGGTTTATATAAACACACAGCATCTAAAATCCAATTGGAATTTTTTGAACTGATGAAAATTAGTCAGGCTATTATCATTAACTTAAACCATATAATATATATATGTATACACTACCAGTCAAAAGTTTTAAAGAAGTCTCTTCTGCTCACCAAGACTGCATTTATTTAATCCAAAGTACAGCAAAATAATTTTCTATTTGAAAATATTTTAAAATGTAATTTATTACTGTGATTTCAAAGCTGAAGAAAGAACAACATTTATCTAAAATAGAAATCTTTTGTAACATTATAAATGTCTTTATCATCACTTTTGATCAATTGCTAAATAAAAGTATTCATTTCTATGATTTCTCCTCCCCCTGTAATGTATAATGTTAGAAAAGCGTTTTATTTCAGATAAATACTGATCTTTCGATCTTTCTATATCCTGAAAAACGTACTCAACTGTTTCAAATATTAATAATAATAATAAATGTTTCTTGAACAGCAACTTAGCATATTAGAATGATTTCTGAAGGATCATGTGACACTGAAGATTGGAGTAATGATGCTGAAAGTATAGTTTTGATCACAGGAATAAATACAATTTTAAAAACTATACAAATAGAAATCAGTTATTTATAAACAGTAAAAATACTTCACAATATTGCTGCTTTTGCTGTGTTTTGGATGAAATAAATGCAGACTTGGTGAGCAGACGATATGATTTTCTTTAAAAAAAATTAAAAAAAAGTCTTACTGTTCAAAAACATTTAATTGGCAGTATATATATTTTAGCTGCTTGCCAAGGCAGCATTTCTTATTTAAGTTGAAGTACTAAACTAAAATTAAAATGATTATTTCAAAATGGACAAAAACTTTATCAGTGATAGTAAAATAACACTGAAATTAGTGCATGTAAACATACCTCATGAAATTTGTCTTGTTGCTGTTGAATATATAGTAAGTGATGAAATGTTATGTGCAGCACATCGGCTGCAGACAAGCTGAAAGCAGATAAAGACACACCACAAGCTCTCAAAGACTTCGGACTCAGGATCAGCAAACTGCTGGTGAGTGTCTGGGCACATTGGCTATATCATAAAGCCTAGCGAGCTACTTGTTTTGACCGCAACATAAAGTGTTTTTGGGTTTATACACAAAAATGTGTTTTGAAACACATTGCGCTCTCTCTTATATATAGTAAGTCTGACAGAATTGAGATTTCAGGAGTGGACAAATATCTAATTTGTGTGTGTTTTTTATGTCAGGGTTTGGATGAAAAGCAAAGTGTGCAGATTCTTCAGTGTTACCTCCAGGAGGACTACAGGGGCACACGAAACACACTCAAGGTGAGCTTGGCCTCATGTGGCATACATGTACATCACAATCATAGTAAGAGCTTTTCAAGTTATGCAAATAAATAAATAACCCTCCTTTCGTTTTCATCAGGGTGTGATGCAGGATGAGCGACAAAGTCAAGCTCTGCTGCTAAAGGTTTGAAACAAACTATTGTTGCTTCAACACTTAAAATGATGCTAAAATATATTGAATTGTGACGGCAATTTTCAAATTGTGTTGTACAGATAGCAGATTACTACTATGAAGAGCGGCTGTGCGTTCTGCGCTGTGTTCTCCACCTTCTCACGTACTTCCAGGATGAGAGACATCCATACAGGGTAAATAAAAGAGATTAGTTATTCTATTAGAAAGTCAGATGACCAAATTAATTTAATACATCTTTTCTGTCTGTTTTTCTTTAGGCGGAGTACTCCAACTGTGTTAGTAAACTGGAGAAAGATCTAGTGTCCAACTATAGACAGCAATTTGAGTTGCTATCCAAATCAGAAGCTCCAACATGGGAGACGCATGGAAATCTGATGGTGAGATGATAATCTAGTTATGTTTAAAGCAACTTCACCTGTAGAATTTGACTCAGGATCTTTTCATGTCTAATGTAGACGGAGAGGCAGGTGTCCCACTGGTTTGTTCAGTGTCTAAAAGAACAGGCCCTGCTGCTGGAGATCTTGTTCTTGTATTATGCCTACTTCGAGATGCCACCCAATGACCTTGCCACATTCACACGACTGTTCAAGGAACAGGGTTTTGGACAGCGACAGACCAATCGACACCTTGTGGATAAAAGCATGGATGCGCTGGTTGAACGCATTGGGTCAGAATACTCAGTCACCTGATTCTTTTCATCTCATATGCTCACAAACAGTGTTTTATAATGTGTGAATTGTCGTCTCAACAGGTATTTCAGTTCTTCGATTCTTGTAGAGGGGATGGATATCGACTTCCTACATAAATGTGCTCTGGAGGACCGCACCGAACAGCATCAGTTTTATGACCAACAGGATGTTTGCAAGGTATCGAACAACACTACCATTCAAATGCTGTGGAACTCTTTTATACCCACTAAAGTTGCGTTTATTTGATCAGAAATGCAGTAAAATTGTGAAATATTATTGCAATTTAAAATAACATTGTTCTGTCCAAATAAAATTTACAGTGTAATTCATTGCTGCGATCAAAGCTTTATTTTCAGCATCATTACTCCGGCCTTAAATGGCACATGATCCTTCAGAAATCATTCTAATATGCTGATTTTGTTGTGCCAGAATTTTTTTTTTCTTATTACCAATGTTGAAAACAGTTGTGGTGCTTCATATTTTTTTTGGAAACTGTGATGCGTTTTTTTTTTTTCTTTGATTCTTTGATGTATGGAACATTCAAAAGAACAGCTTTTATTTCAAACATAAATCTTTACTAATTTAACTGCATTTTTAAAACTCTTTTAGAATTGTGACTTTTTAAAAATGAATAATTCTGGCTCTAAAATCTGAATGCATGAGCAGTTTTGTTTAACTTAAAATGTAGATGATTTGCTTTTTTATTTATTAACTGTTGTGTATGCAGGAGGTGGACCAGATGCTGTTGACATTTGGTGACATCTCACACCACGGGCCAGTTCTTTTGGCCTGGGTTCTGTTGAGACACACACTGCGTCCGGAGGAAGTGAGCTCTGTGATCAGACGTCTAGGACACACGACACTGCAGCTCGGAGTCTTTCAGTACCTCACCAACATGCTGCAGGCACTCGGCAGCACTGGAAATAATGTAGGAACAGCATTTTATCAAACTGCTTAACTTAAAAACATCTTTCTTTAATGGTGACATTGACCTTTACCCATACTGTCACATGTCTCTGTTTTGTTTCAGTGCACAGCGAGCACTGCGCGGATGTGTATTTATGGTCTCCTGTCTTTTGTCATCACCTCTTTTGAAGAAGACACACTCGGCAGCCAACAGGTACAAAATTATTGTGCTACTGTTATTCATTAATAATAAGTTATGCATTCATCTTGGATAACTGTGATGATTATTCTGTCTGTAGCATCTGATCAATGCAGCATGTGAAGTTCTTGCAGCTCCAAGTCTGGCTGAGATTTTCTGGGAGTCGGTGAGCAAAACAATTGGTGCACATTAAATTAGTAGATTCTGTGTATTCTAAAATGCCTGTGTGATTTGACCTTTGACCTCTGGTTGTGCCCTACAGAAGCCGAACATGGGTCTCGGTGTGATTCTAGACAGTGCAGTTGGTGTGTTTCCATATAAGACTGGACCTTTACTTCAGCTGCTTACCGCACTGCTGTCTGACAAATCTACGGCTAAGAAGGTAAAACAAAGTTTAGAAATACCCTTGTTACATTTCCTAATCATATATCTGTGCATGCACTGTTTTAGAATTCATGTACATCTCATGGTTTGTCTCTCAGGTGTACACTTTCTTAGATAAGATGTCGTTCTACACTGAGGCCTATAAGCACAAACCTAACGACGTGATCTCCAGAGATGACGGCATTCTGTGGAGGAGACAGACTCCCAAACTCCTCTATCCTCTGGGTCAGTGCTGAGAACAGAAAGTCATATGCAGTGTTTCTGTGTTTTTGTAGACTGTTTGCCTGTTTGCATCTTTGTATGAAAACACATACAAACAAGTTTTTGTGACATTTTCTCTCGTGCATTCTGTATGTTCAGGTGTGGGTCAGACCAACCTGCGGATGCCTCAGGGATGTTTCGGACAAGTGTGTGAAGGAAAGCAGCTGTCTGTGGGTGAACAGGGATTCCTGGTGCGCTGGGAGTATTCCTACAGCTCATGGACTCTTTTCACTTGTGAGATTGAGATGCTGCTGCACGTCGTCTCTACTGCAGGTACGCACAGTCAAGTGAAATCAAGTGCTCTATGAAATCTGTTTGTTTTCCCCCAAATTCCATTTTATTTTTTTTTTAGTTAAATTTAGCTGGATTCCATTTCATTTGCCCAAATTTATTTTTTTTCTATTTACATTTTTTAGATTCCATTTTAATTATTTCAAATAAATTGTATTAATGAAACTTACACAAATTTAGTTTATTTATAATTTTATTTTTATTTTTCCCAAATTCCGTGTTTTTTATTTGAATTGTTCTGGATTCCATTTTAATGGTTATATTAAATTTTACTAATAAAAAAGTATGTCTAATTAATTGAAATCAGGAAACTTACACAAATTTAACAACCGTTTATTTAGAATAAAATTTTTAAGGCACTATTTTGTTTCCATTTTATTTTTTCCCCAATTTTTTTTTTTCTGTTTTATTTTTCTGGATTCTGTGCATTTTCATAATCTAAAAGTATGTCTATTTAATTTAATTCATAAAACTTTTTAACAATTTAATATTTCATTAAGATTAATTCATTAATAAGGCCTTAATGTTTTTTTTTCTTTCAGAAAATCTGTTTTATTTTTTTTCTGGATTTTCCATTTTAATTTTTTATTAATCAAAAACATGTCTATTTATTTGAAATAATAAAACTTAACAAATTGATTTAATAATTTTATTTTTATTTTCCCAAATTTCTTATTTTCTGTTTTAATTTTTCTGGATTCCATTTTAATGGTTACATTTTACTAATGAAAAAGCATGTCTATCTAATTGAAATTAAACTTTCACAAATTTTGTAAGAGTTTATTTAGAATTTTTAAAGCCCCATTTTATTTTTTTCTCAAATTCCAAATTCTGAACTATTTTAATTGTTTAACTGCATTTTCGTAATTAGAAGACTGTCTAATTAATTTAATTAATAAAACTAACAATTTAATAATTTCTGAAAATTAATTCAGTAGTAGAGGCGTATAAAATGTTTTTGTTTTTATTTTTTCAAAAAATCTTTTATCTGTTTTATTTTTTCTGGATTTTTGTTTTAATAATGTAAAGCCAATAACAGTTTAATTTATATTTTAAAATGTAATCAAATTAAAAATTTAAAAATTACTTTTATGATCTGTGTGCAGCCCTACTTTTGTATTATTCATCTGAAACTTGTCAAATTCCCTGACTTTACACACTGTATACTGTAAAATTGTTAGGACTAAATTCTTTGCGGAAATTATAGAGCCTTATGTATTAAAAAATGTTAACATTTTGTTGAAATATTGCCACATTTTCACCTGATGTTGATATCTGTCTGGTGTGAATAGATGTGTTGGTACACTGTGAGCGAGTGAAGCCCATCTTGGACCTGGTTCATAAGATCATCAGCACTGATTGGACGGTGTCTGATTGTCTGCTGCCGCTCACATCACGGATCTATATGCTGCTACAGAGGTGAGATGCACATAAACATGAAGATCAAATAATAACCAATGCATTAACAATGAAAATGACAGTGTGTGTTTGATTCGTGTGACAGGTTGACCTCCGTTATTAACCCTCCAGTAGACGTGATCACTTCCTGCGTCAACTGCCTTATCGCTCTGGCAGCTCGGCAGCCTGGGAAGGTAAATGTTCATGGTTATATTATGTCAGGGTAATATAAAGTGATGAACTAAGACTGAACTGCCTTTCCTCCTGATGCAGGTGTGGTCCAGTCTGCATCACACCGGCTTTCTTCCGTTTGCCTCCACCCCTCTGACTAACATGGCACAGACCATCAGGTGACACACACATGCAGAGCTAGTGAACATTAACTGCATTATATTCATGTGTTAAAATTTAAAGGAACCTGAAGAGTAACTTGTTTGGTGTGGGTGTGTGTGTGTGTGTTTCAGTGCAGAGGGTATGAAGGCAGGTAATTATGGCAACCTGCTGGTGTTGATCGAACAGCCCAGAGGAGAGTACAGTGTGACCATTGCATTTTTAAGATTGGTGACCACACTCGTCAAGGTAATGCATTAATCAGCCATTATGACCAGTCATGTCAAAATACACTGAGATTTAATTAAATAAATTTATGACTGCATGTTTCAGTGTGAAGCGTGGCACTGTGTTCTTTTACACACAAGCAGCTCATGATTCACTGTTTTCAGTGTTTCGTTTTGCAGTAAATGCAGCAAATAATGTTATTACATAATTATTAAAAATAAGAT
>JAHKKF010390961.1:0-14553 GCA_019740295.1 Labeo calbasu | reverse complement strand
TGTATTACACTAAGCTCATATTCACTCATATTCAGCCCTTTGCTGCAGGTCAGAAACCCCTCAGCTGTGTGAGGTCATATGAAGCAAACTGTGTGACAGTTCATTGAGTTCCACCATCAAGGGGCAAAATGGTGTAAACAGGATTTCTAGAATTACATTTTTTAGAAAAATGAAGTAAAAAAAAAAACTATAATGTGGAGCTCATACTCAAAGCTCAGTTTTATTCAGAGGCCCAAACTGAGCAAAAATACACAATTTTGTTGCAGATGCTACTATAAGTTGCCTCAGTTCAGTAAGTGTTCATCTTGAAATATTACTAACAATATAAAAGTTATTAGAATCAAAAAAGAATCAACTATACTAAAAGACATTTTACTTGCTAAAAAGTATAAACTATCAATCAGATGACAGAAGTGGTAGACTGAATGTGGTAGACTGTGTGCAACATGTTTTTTTAGGCAAAGTTTTGATCATACTGATAAATTAGAGGCCTTAGAAATTTCCATATCAAATATGACACAGCAGCCTTTGTAGGGTTAAAGCAGATGAGATGGTCCCTTTATGCGTTTTCTCTGATCTGTAGCTATCGGATTTGTTAAAACGGTTCCATTTACACTTGGCCACATAAATGTTTCTCTGCAAAACAGAAATAAATCCGATCTTTAATTCCTGCGCTATATGCAAATTTTAACGGCGTTCATGTCAACAAAGGGACAGATATGCACCGCATTTGATTCATCATAAGCTAATTTCAAGATCCAAGGTTGTAACGGGGAGAGAGTGGCATCAGCGCTGGGAAGATAAGTTAGTCTTATTATTTTTAATGAAGATGATTACGTGTTGAGCGATGGCGAATTACATTCAAGTTCATTTGAGGCAGTTTGCTACTCATCTGAGAATTTGTCAGTGAATTGCTTTCATTTTGAGTTAAGTGGCTTACCAGTGTGTGTCCGTACATGTGTTTTCAGGTGATGACTAGCAGCGAAAGCCTTACCACAGCCATCATGATCACACCTGCAGACACAAACAATAGTATATCAATCTTTACTAACATGCATATGTACCACGTATATGATTTGGTAGGTGTTCCAACTCGACTGCACTATGAGAAAGCAGACCACTTTCACAGAAACACTTGCTGCACATTCAAGGTGAACTCATTGTCAATGTGATCGCTTCTTAATTTTGAAGCACACTTCTGATCAGGTGCTGTATAAATCAAACAGATTTCCTCACCGGAATGGTTTTTCCCCCGTGTGTGTGCGGATGTGCTTCCTCAGGTCACTGAGGGTGGTGAAGTACTTGGTGCATCCCTCTGATTCACAGTTAAACGTCTTCCCAGTGTGCAGCCTCTGGTGTGCTTTCAGTCTGACGAGAGCAACACAATAATCATGCAGTGATCAGGTTTAGTCATTGAGCAGATGCCCTCATACAAACTGCAAATGAATAAATGATGTATGGGTGATTCAAAAATGACCATTTTTTTATTTTTAAGTTAACACTTTGAAGTAACTAAATGCAAGGGACCAAGTTTTAAACAACTAGGAAGGGCTGGGTTTACAATATTGATAAATCAGTTTCAATCAAGCTTCATTTTATTGACGTCGAAAATGAATCTTAAATCCCAAGACTGATAATTTAGTCTGTGCTGTTTTCTGTAGATGCATGATCAAAATTTCACAAAACATTATTTGCAGTACTCAAACCATCCAATAACTGCCATACCCTAGTGAAAAAGAAATATACTGAAATGTATTTAAAATACCTTCATTTAATGCTAAGTATACTACAAACACATTATGTTAAGTCTGCTAAATTGGAACAACTAATTTTGTACTTAATGCACTTTAATTGTGCAGAAGTAATGCTAAAGTTCAACTAAAGACATACTTAAGTATATCTGATTGTGCTAAAGTGTAACTACTGCAAATATACTTTAGGTACACTTTAAATATTTATCATTTAAAACCAACAGTATTTAAAGATCATACAATCCACATCAATAGTCACATTAAAACATTTTAGGATTAATATTAAGAAATGTGCATTGTGCACAAGTAGTACTGCAAATAAAGTTTAATCACAACTTTGATATCAGTAAGTGCCGAGCGATATGTCAGTAATTATAATATTAGACTTGAACTTTACTATATAGTTAAAATAAATGCACTTTAAATCTAGGGAATCTTTTTTACTAGGGAAGTTGTGGTTTTTGCTACTTTTGATAAGAAACAAAAGCTTGCCTCGTCAAATTCTGTCAATTTTATCACAAAATGTATACATTAAATGTCATTTTGATGTTCTTTATTGTGGCAGAGAGATTATTTGAAGCAGCAGAGCAGAGGGCATGTGAATCGACCATCTCTTCCTCTTTACTACTAGTTATAGCATAAACTAAATATGAATGAACATAAAGGTGTTAAAAGAAACAGTGCAACCTACTGAAATGTACCACGTGTCATGTAATGACCAATAAAATTGTTAGTCAGCAAGAACAAATCACTCTAGATTTAGAGAATTTTGCTAAATATGTGCACTATATTACATAGCGATTATATTCTTACTTAATCTAGTAGTGATGTCTTCATCATTTCATGCGCTTTAATGAATCTAGTATAAAAATAATGAAAAAATTTGAATTTTTATTACAGCCTTGATTTAAATGTTTAATTTCAGTGAACTGGAGTAGAAACATAATTATATATTTATAAAGGCTTAACACTTTCATTAATTTAATTTAATTTAAATGGTTTGTATACATAAAAAAATAACTAATTTTTGGATTATTAGGTTATTAGGTTAAAAGTTAATTGTAACCTTCACTATTACTGTAAAGTGACAGGGCTGACAAATATAATGCACATGTACTGTACCACATGGCATATCCAGATAAATCGATACAGAACCAAATCAAATCAAGAGCTTGCAAATTGAATTGTCAATACCCAGCTCGACTGTGACATGACACAGACAATTATAAAGAGACAGTGATTTCAGACCAAGAAGATTTCACTCTGGATGGGGTGACCCAGTGTGATACAGAAATCAAATCAGCAATAAAACAAAACAAAACAAAACAATAAAACTACCAGTACTCTTCACTTGGTGGAGCTACGGCTGCTTAGGACAGAATTTCTGATTTACCAGTCGCAGCACACGTGCAAATACATATCAGAGGGTGCAGGACATTAGCAAACAGAGGATGACAGTGGGTGGCGGCAGATCTGTGGCTTCTGGCTAGCAGTCACATGAGCTTCTGTGAGACCCCATTACAATGCAATCGCTGTCTCATAGCAAAGCTCACAAGGCAGGAGCAGCTACTTAAGCATGCAAATGTGAAACGATCCTCATATTCACCTGTAGAGTGTGTTAAAGGCTTTCTCACAGCCCTGGACGTCACACTCAAAGGGTTTTTCTTTTGTGTGGACGCGAACGTGGATCTTCAGGCTGTAGGACGTGAGGAAGGCTTTGCCGCAACCCTGTTGGTTGCACACAAACGTGTATTCGCCGCGGTGCGTCTTCTGATGCGTGCGCAGGTTTCCCGCCGTGCTGTAGGTGCGCGTACAGCCCTCGAACATGCACTGGTATCGCTTCACCTGGGAGATGGACAGAAAGAGCCAATGGTTACAAAGAGAGACTGGGAATGACGGTCTCCAGCGGACTGAGGTGTAAAAGTATTGAATATATGTAATGTATATGTACATGTATTACTGTACTTGAGTATCTTCTTGGATACTCTGTAGTCTTACTGAGTATCAAAGATATTAGCAACTTTTACTCTCTGCTTCATTACATTTTTGAATAAGCAACTGTACTCTTTACTCCACTACATTTGTAATTAGAAATGCACGATATTATTGGACAGAAAATGGCTTTAAATGTACATATCGGTATCGCCCGATATGAAAAATTATGCCGATATGTCTTGCCGATAAGAGAAATAACTAACATGTGCTCAGGGTGTGCTAGCGATTAGATCAGTGAGCAGTGTGGCTCATTCTTGCAGCAAAGTTTTGCCTGAATGATTAGATTCACTGTTTTGGACCGCTGCAACAAACTGAGAATGCATGTACAGAAGGTTTACTCTGTCAGTGTGTGACAGAGTAAACAGTAATAGCAATTGCAGCTGCAGCAGTGGCGGCCTCCCACGGGTCCTAATGCCCGTTCGGTAAGAAGTTTTAATTCCGTAGGGGGCGCTGTTGACCTACTTCTAATTAAATGAAAGTAAAATACACAAATAACATTTAGACTGTGTCTCTGATTAATGAAGCAGTAACTGATGTCATAAAATCATGAGCATATTTTGATTTAAAAGGTCAGAAGCTATAGCTTACATGAATTAAAAAAAAAAAAAATCACAAACATGACACTTGTGAATTAAATAATGTTATACATACTGACTTATTCATTAATGTGTAATGTTACATTTTTTAAACAATTATGAGCTCAAAGATTTTCAGAATTTTTACAAATCTTTTGCTTTTGACCATCTACAAATGTTAAATCTTGTTTATGTTACCCCTGCAAAAAAAGAGATTGATATATAGTTTATTTATAGTTATTTTAAAATTTTCAAAGCTTCAATGTACTGACATTATAAAAGAACTTCATTATTCTTTATTTAAGTTAGTGTTAAAAACGTATCAAAATGAAAAATAATTTGCTTATAATTTCCGCACAGGAGAGACTTGGTGTTGTTTCTGAACAAAAGGAAATATATCGGTATCAGCATCAGCTTTAAATGAGTTGAAAAATATTGGCAAAAATCCAATATTGTACAGTTTATTTTGGCTACAAAAGAAGTGATATCGCCAACTACAGGGAACTAAAAGTACTACATCCTGTGCGTTTTGCCATTACTTACCCAAACTTGTCAACAAGGCTAGTTTACATTTCTAACATTGCTCAGTAGAGATGCACCGATCGATCGGCCAGGGATCGGAATTAGCCGGTTTTCCACATGATCGTTTTGACTTCACGCTTATGGCGACTGATAATTTAAGAAGCTTGCGCAGCTTAAAATGAGTATGTGAGAGAGACTCGTGCAGAAATAAAACAAGTGAGCCCAACAGCACTCACAGAAAGTTATAGATGCATACTACAGTAGAAAAAAAAATATATATATATATAATATGACTTAGGTACGCAACATTGCATGACCAACGTGATTCCCTAAATATCAACACGACTGCAATGTGACACTGATTTTATACAATAGTAGTTCAAAAAAACAATAATTTTAACCCTTTAATTGTCACTCCCATTTTTGAAAACAGACATAAAAATGCACTATCCAGACTTAAATTTTTATAATTCATGAATGAAAACATTTTGTAATATATTTTGGATGTACATTTTCCGTGGTAATGCAATGTCTGATTTTAAAATGCCTGAATTTTGAGATTTTAAGTTTTGAACTAATATATAATTTCTTACGATTTCCAAATTGTAATAGGGAAAAAGGCAACGAAGAAAGTCTTTTGTGACAAAGGTCAGAACTCCTGTTATGATGTAGATTTTTTAAGTTGCACTCTTGACATATATTAATTTATTACTTTTCCTACATGATTTGTAACACAAAAACATAAAAAAGTCTAAAAATATCTATTTAAGTCTTAGAGCTTTCCAACGATGTATAGTTTGTCTTGATTAAATTAGGATTTATTTGTAATATGGTGAAGTAAACTTTGACAGTTAAAGGGTTAAATTAAGTGACTTACGTTTTAGACACAATATTGAATGTTTTTGCTCGATTTCTTTGCAGAAAAATTGTTCCAAACAAAGCCACAGCAGAACTGCTGCATGTCTCCGAGAAACACAGCGGTGTTTCGTTAAGGAATCCACGTTTTTGAACGATTCAGAAACCCACTCATAAAGACTAAATGACTCACTCACTAAAACTTTTGCAGCCACATACTGGTGGTTTGTTTTCATATTTAAAAGTATCATTGCATGTTTCACAACATTTCTTATTTGCATGTTTAAAAATATTTAGATATTTAATCATTTTATAAAATTATTTATGCATATGAAATTGTGTGTAAATGCATCTATAGAGGATATATGTAATTTAGTCCAGATTGGGGGAATTGTAATGTTTAATCATTTTTTATTATGTAAACATTTTGGCATTGGAAAAAAAGTATAGATTTTTGTTTGTATATGCTCTCATTTATACTTCTTAGAAAGAAAATCGGAATCAGCAAAAATCTGTATCGGCAGGTCACACTCACAAAAAAAAAAAAAAATAATAATAATAATAATAATAATTCAGAATTGGCCAAGAAAATTGCATCTCTATTGCTCAGTTTTATTTTGGTTTTAGAAAATAAAAGAGATTTGCTCTCCTCAACAAATCAAATCTTTCTTGTTTTATTTATGTTCTCTGTGCCTTGTCTTGGACTTTTATGTCGCCTGTCTCCCGTTTATTATTGTAGTCAGTTTGCAGTCCGTTTGGGAATCAAACCCCTTTACATTTTGGACAGTCAGAGGGTGATTAAAATCTAATTTAATTCCTTTCAGTGGCATATGGGTCAGATATGCAACCAAGTGGTTGAGTGGTTAACTCACATGTTGCTACTCGTGGTGCTCATATGTGCAACATGACATCAAATTTGGCTCATGACATTTCCCAATCCACCCACTTCTTCTCTCTTCATTTCCTGTCATATTATTGGCCAATGTTTGCCATACTACTGTTATGACTTCTGCAGCATGCATGCTGTGCAGAGCAGGCCTGTGAACATTTTATGACCTGCTACATTTAACTAAAGGTGCAGTATATAACAGAGCACAATGCAGGGAAAAATGTATCCCATAATGCAATGCATTCCATTTGACCTTTCATTTCTAGTGTGATGAAATCACCTAATAGTGTGATGTAAGCTTTCTAAGACAGTTGAGGTCAAAAGTTTGCAAGCCCCTTTCAGACAAATAAGAGGGATCAGACAAAATGCATGTTGTTGTTATTTAGTACTGACTTGAATAAGATATTTCACATAAAAGATGTTTACATATAGTCCACAAGAGAAAATAATTTATAAAAATGACCTGGTTCAAAAGTTTACACCCCCTTGATTCTTAATACTGTGTTGTTACCTGAATGATCCACAGCTGTTTGTTTGTTTGTTTGTTTTTCTGTTTAGTGATAGTTGTTCATGAGTCCCTTGTTTGTCTTGAACAGCTAAACTGCCCGCTGTTCTTCAGTCTCACAAATTCCTTGTTTTTTCAGCATTTTTGTGTATTTGAACCCTTTCTAATAACAACTGTATAATTGGGGATCCATCTTTTCACACTAAGGACAACTGATGGACTCATATGCAATTATTACAGAAGTTTCAAATGCTGACTTATGCTCCAGAAGGAAAGAAACGATGCATTAGGAGCCAGGGGGTGAAAACTTCTTGAATTTAAAGATCAGGGTAAATTTAACTTATTTTGTCTTCTGGGAAACATGTAGAAACATCTTCTGTAGCCTCTGAAGGGCAGAACTAAATGAAAAAATATATTTAGACAAAAAAAGAAAAATGTACACATCTCCATTCTGTCACTGCCATTGTTAGAAAGGGTTCAAATACTCAAAAAGGCTGAAAAACCAAATAATTTGTGGGACCTGAACTGGTCAGGACAAACAAGCGACTCATGAACGACTTTCACTAAACAAAAAACACACAGCTGTGGATCATTCAGGTAACGACACAGTATTGAGAATCAAGTGTATGTTAACTTTTGAACCAGGTCATTTTTATAAATTCAACTATTATTTTCTCTTGTGGACTATATATAAACATCTTTTATGTGAAATACCTTATTCAGGTCATTACTAAATAAGCAATAACATGCATTTTGAATGATCTTATTTTGGTAAAATAATTAACATTTTTATTGATTCTAAAAAGGGGGATGTAAACTTTTGACCTCAACTGTATAGTCACATTGCTACAAAAATGCTGTTCTTTGAAACTTTCTATTCATGAAAGAATCCTGAAAAAAATCATGGTATTGCTGTTTTTACTACAATATTATATAGCACAACTAAGTACCATTCTAATATGCTGATTTCAGCAAATTAGCATATTAGAATGATTTCTGAAGCATCATGAGACACTGAAGACTGTATTAATGATGCTAAAAATTCAGCTTTGATTATTACATTTAAATGATATTAAAACAGAAAACAGCAATTTTAAAATGTAATCATGTTTTACAATACTTACTGTATTTCTGATCAAATAAACACAGCCTTAGTGAGCAGAAGACACTTCTTTCAAAAACATTAAAACATATTAGTGGCCCAAAACTTCTGAACAGTAGTAAGGTACATGCAAAAAAAAAAAAAAAAAAAAAAAAATCACTTTTACTCTTTACAGTTCCATGCAAAAATGAAGCAAAAACGTTAAAACAAAAAGGCAAATTATTAATGAAGACACACTTCATTGGCATTTTCTTGCCTGTTTTATTCCCACTCTTGTGATGTGTCATGGCTGGCCAGATCAAAGATCATCAAGGGCCAACTTTGGCCCGCTGGACCGGGTTTCATCATCTCTGGTCTAGAATTAATAATGTATTAACAGTTTTTGTAAGTGTAGTCTACATTAAAAAAATAAAAAAATAAGTACTTTATTGCAAATGATACTAATGAACAAAATTAAAAATCAAGAACATAATAACCAAGAGTTCTTATTTTTAACATTCTGTGTAAAGAATTCTGCTCAAATATTTCGCTGCTTTTATCATAACAATAGATAAATAAAGCATGCTCTGCTGTGTTTGAGAATCACTGAACTCTATTCTGGGTGGTTTACGTGTGGCCGTGAATGACCCGTGCCTCTGTGTGTGTGTGTGTGTGTTTCAGCAGCAAACAGACTCTCTTTCACATCAAGCCACTGATCAGTATTCAGCAGCAAAATCTCTTGTTGTACAGACGGCTCTGTTCCTGTGAGCAAAAAACATCAGACCGTGAGATAATGCTGATCTCGCTCTACTTAAAACAGGCAAACACAAGCAAGATAAACTACATAATACAAATCAATTGCTAAAAACACATCTTATTTGATTTGTTCCAGAAATGTCCTGCCCACTTTAAGGCTACAGTCTAGCCTAAATCTAAATTTTTATCCTCATGGTCTACTGCTGTGTATTCGTCCTACTATTGAATTTTAATGCTGCATCACATTATTTGTTTCTGACTGTGTCGTCTAAGCGCTCTTTTAGCTCTGTGCTTCACATTTTACACTCTCCTTATATTTTCAGTTAATGCTGTACACAATCAACACATCAGTTTAGTTCCTATTTACAAACCAATAAACATCAATATTTAATTAAAAAACAAAAAACAAAAAACACATCAGTGTTATCCAGCTGGATGATGTTACTCATTTAACGTGACGATTTACAAAAAGCTACGTCACAGAAATCCACATCTTTTAAGTTTAGCTGTTGGTTGTTTTAAGCAGTGCCGTGATTGACTACCCTGACGATTGTTACTTATTTTATGGTAAAATATACATTTGTTACGTAAACCCTCACTCAAAGGTTTGAGGTCAGTAAGACTGTATTTATTTATTTATTTTTTTTTTTAAAGAAATCAGTGCTTTCCTTCAACAAGGGCACATTCAGCTGATAAAAAGTGACAGTAAAGACATTTATAATGTCACAGAGAAGACATTATATAAATATAAAATCCTGAAAATAAAAAAAATATATATCATGCAACACAACTGTTTTCAACACTGATAATATTCAGAAATGTTTCTTGAGCAGCAAATCACCACATTAGAATGATTTCTCAAAGATGACGTGTAGAAGACTGGAAAAATTATGTTGAAAATTCAGTTTTATTTTAGAGAAATCATTCTAATATGGTGAAATCATTCTAATATTTGCTTAAGAAACATTTCTGATTATTATCGGTGTTTTTTTTATTTTCAGGATTTTTTTATGAATAGAAAGAACAAAAGAACAGCATTTATTTGAAATAGAAATCTTCTCTGTGACATTATAAATGTCTTTGCTGTCACGTTTTAATCAGCTGAATGTGCCCTTGTTGAAGGAAAGCATTCATTTCGTTACAAAATTATGAAATAAATAAATAAATACAATTTTACCGACCTCAAACCTTTGAGTGACGGTTTATGCAACAAATGTATATTTTACCATAAAAACAGTAGCAAACAATAATTTACAAATGTTAAAGATCCAATTATTTCTGTGTCATGGGAACCGGTTCAGGTGGTTTGCCTGGTTAGAGCAATGTTAAAGATGGGTCACATTTAAAAGGTCATGTGGAAAAAAAAAAATCTTGGAAAACATCTCATTTAAGCATAATTGTAATTGTGAACCGTGGCTTATGCCGTGAATGTAGCTGTGCTCTCGTACATTAGCAACATCATCAATCATGCTCTGGATACAATGGCAAGAATAAAGAGCTCATGTAACACAACACGACATACAAACATATGAAAGTATTTAGGGTTATTACGAGACAAAGCCGTGTTGATGTAGATGTGATGAACGACCTTTCAATATGTATGTGTGCGCGCGGCACAATAGGCAGTAAAAGCCGTCATTTGCAAGTCTGTGTAATGCAAATAAACCACCTGGAGCCATTTGTTGCAACCAAATTATTCTGTTTCTGCTTCACAGTGGCCATTCCATGTGAGTAATACTACATAATGACAATATTTGAATATTTTGTGCTTCCATCTTCAGCCTGTTCAGCATGAAAACATTACAAATGTTAGATAATATCTGTCAGCTTAAGAGTCAATCTATCACACAGAGGCTCTGAGACTAAATGTCTTTATAATGAGCCCTAAATGTGTATGTCAGCATCAAGATAATGGTTAAACAGTTCATCAAGATTTTGCTCAAAAATGTAATCCAGATTATTAATCATGCGCACTGTCTTTTAATTTTATCATAATTACTGCACTTTCAAGAGAATCAAGACAACGTCAACTCTTATGGTTTGCTGGCAGATTTAGCGACAGCAAACAGCACGAACGGCCATGTGACAGGAAACAGACTGGCTGTATCACACTTTTATTTGAGTATGTACATGTACAATGTACAATGTACATGTTTTCCAGTACTTTCAGATCAGAGATCGCATGGTTGCCAGGTTGGGAATATTAAGTAAACCACTGGGCAGAAAATGTACTGATTAAAAAAGCTCTGATTGGAGGATTTAAACTCTTTGCATCTGGCAGCTGCAATCATGAACAGTTGTGGAGGCATTTTACCAATGCAAGATAACGCAAATGACAAATGAAACGTTTTCACTCAGGATAAATAACCATTGCAGACGGTTATGCTTAATCGAGAGAAGCGGAAATCATGATCACCTCATCTGAATGTCAGCTTCAGCACTACACACTACACTGGCAGAGATCTTGCAGCCTGAGCTGTGAGTGAGGAAGAGCATTTAGTGTTTAGACTGAGTCATCATGATTAATCACAGAACAAAATGGATGCGGCAGAGTGAGCTCAGTCTTCCCAAAAACACTCGGTTTGAGTTTAAAGATCTGCTAGTCATTCACCAAAATTTCAGAAGCCACAATAGTTTTGAAAGGTTGAAACAGTATCTGTTTTTTGAAGACTGTGTAAACATTGTCAGCAGTGTGGACGCACTTCACCATAGACAAAAAAATTATGCTGCAGTTGCAAAATGTAATATCTGTTCAACTGAAACAGTGAGGAGAACATAATGAATTCAGTTCCCCAAAATTAATTAGCAAAACTTCATTTCCATTTTAGTTTTCAACTTTAATTTTACTTTTTGTGTTCTGGTTAAAAAAACAAAACAAAAAAAAAAACACTTTAATTTAATCTTTAAAACTAACCTTAATTTAAACAGTAAAATCATTTTTTGTTTGCCAAAAAAGAGGAATTGTTCAATTTAATAACATTTTAAAAGATTAATTAGATTGTTAAAACTTTACTGACAATAAATTTGTAATACATCAAAACACAAAATCCAGAAAAAAATAAAACATTTCACAGGGTCATATTATTGCTAATTTTATTAAATGATTAAACTGTTCAAGTTTTAGGAATTAATTGAATTAAATAGTCTTTTTGATATTAACATTTAAATAAAATAAAAAAATTCATAGAGCATTATTGCTGTTAACATTTTAATTATTTAATTAATTAGACACTCTTTTTGATTATTAAAACTTATTTAAAAAAGAACCCAGAGAAAACAAAATGGAAAACATGGAATTCGGGAAAAAATTAAACAGACTTCACAGTGCACTATTATTTTAATAAATTATTAGATTGTTATAGCCTTATGAAATAAATTAATTAGACATGCAATTATTCAAATTGATTAAAATTTAATAAAAACATCAAAACAGAATCTAGAAAAATACAAAAAAATGAATAAAACAAATCACAGAATTTAGGAAAAATAAAACATTTCATAGGGCATTATTACTGTTCAATTGTATTAAATCAGTAAATCGTTAAAGTTATAGGAATTAATTTAATTAAACAGCCTTTTTTATTATTAACATTAAAACAAACAAAAAAAAAAACATTAAAACAGAATTTAGGAAAAATAAATCGTATTTCAATGGGCATTACTATTAACATTTTAATAATGTAATTATTTAGACATGCTTTTTGATTATTAAAACTTATTTAAACCATTTAAACAGAACCCATAGAAATCCAAAAGGAAAACATGGAATTTGGGACGAAATAAAACAGATTTCATAGTGCACTATTATTTTAATAAATAATTAGATTGGTACTGCCTTATGAATTCAATTAATTAGACATGCTTTTTGATTATTCAAATTTAATAAAAACATCAAAATAGAATCTAGAAAAAAAATAAAACAAATGACAGAATTTAGGAAAAAGAAAACATTTCATAGGACACTATTGCTGTTCAATTTTATTAAATTAGTAAATTGTTAAAGTTATAGCTATTAATTAATTAATTAAACAACCTTTTTTATTATTAACATTAAAACTGAATTTAGGAAAAATAAAATTTCATAGGGCACTATTACTGTTGACATTTTAAAAATTGAAATAAATTAGACATGTTTTGTGATTATTAAAATTGAATGAAACCATAAAAATGTTAATAAATTATTAGTTTTATTATTTTGATTATTAACATTTAATAACAAAACAACAACAACACAGAAATCACAGAATCTGGGGGGGAAAATGAACAAACAAAAGGAATTTATAGAAAACAAAATTTTTACAGGGCACTATTTACAGGGCACTATTACTGTTAACATTAATTTTAACCATATTAATTTTAAAAATTAATTAGACATGATTTTTGATCATTACAACTGAATAAAACCATAAAAAAATTAATCTAAGGGGGGAAAAAAATTCCTGGAAATGGAATTTTATAGGGCCCTAAAATTTAAACCAAGTATAAATCCAAGTGGTTAGCGCATTAACATCGGACCGGATGTTAAGTATGTGGTTAGGACCAATGTGAGGTCTGGGTTGTGCAAAAAAAAAAAAAAAAAAAATAATAAAAAAAAAAAAATAAATAAAAAAAAAAAAAAAAAACACACAGGCCTCTTGTGATTTTGCCAGACTCGCAGATGGAGGAAGTGTACCGGACCAGCAACCAGCCGTAAGAGCAGAGGACGGCTGGATCCAGAGCTCTGATGTGAAATCATGTGGAAACACAGATCCTGTGGGGATGAACGCCCCATACAAACACACACATCCCCTATCCCAGCTTATCTGATATGCTTTCACTGAACAAGCAGATCTCTCAAATGATGTGTGACTGACGGAAACGTAACTGGCCTCACCGGTACAACCAGATTGAACACAAACAAAACAGCGAGGGTCGTCATTTTAAATCAATGCTCTGTTATATAACAAACAGCATGAAGCTGCTCACCTCTCTCTGCTTGGTCTCCGGGCACTCGGAGTGTAGCGTCAGCGTCGCGCCCTCGATGTTTCGCGGCATAGGGGTGGATCCCGGGTTAATGATGAACTGTATCTGGTCCGGAGAGATGGTGTGGTGTATGTATCCCTGCGACATGCCATCCGGGTCACCCATGAAGGCCAGAGAGCCCTCGTCTCCCTCGCCCTCTCCCTCCGGCAGGAAGGCCATGCCGTCCTCCTCGCCCTCCTCATCCAGGCGGATGGGGTCTTGCTCGATGAGCACAGTGGTGCGATCGTAGACCCTTACCGACGAGGACGAGGGTCCCGAGATTATGCCGTCGTCTTTGTCAAAGTCGGCCATCTTGTCCTCATCTTCCTCCTCTCGGCCCAGTTTGTCCAGATCTTCTTCCTCGTCTTCAAAGAGCATGGCTGTCTCCGTGAGAGGGCCATTCTCTCCCATGATCCTGATGGAGGAGCTCAGTCCTGGGTTCGTGTCCACGTGCTTGCTTTTGTTGCGGCTGGAATAAGTTTAAAGAGGTTAAAGACAATATTAATAGTACATAATGCCAAGTAATCAAACCGAAAACAGAATTTATCTGCCTGAATCAAAGACTGAACTAACTCTCTTCTTCATCAGTGTTGTTAAAAACTTTAAAAAGACTATAAAAAAAA
>JAHKKF010390959.1:0-12607 GCA_019740295.1 Labeo calbasu | reverse complement strand
GAGGCTGGGAGACAAGACATAGTGTTCTGTGCTCATCTGTGCAGCCAACGACAGAACAGTTAGCATGGTTTCCTTGAACTTTTGGCATGGCATTAGAACTGGTACACCCTTGTCGTTTTCGCAAACAAAATGACGGCGCTGTGGGTGGAAACGTGCAGATTAAGGGGGCGTTATATTATAATAAGATCCCCGTACTATGTCACAAGTGAAGCGAAATCTGAGTGGCTTGTTTTTTCACATGCTTGCAGAAAAAGGCTTACCGAAACAAAGTTGTCCTTTTTCACGTTTTCTGGGTTGGTAGATGCACTGGGGAACTGATTATAGCACTTAAAACACGGAAAAGTCAGATTTTCATAATGTCACCTTTAAGGTTTAGGTGATTTTGTGAAATTTATCATGTGACAGTTAGATATTCTTATTTCCATTGAAGCACAGGATGCTCTTTGGATCTCAAATCATGCACAATATTGTCTAAATGCTTTCAGCTTTGTATTTTATTTTGTCTGTTGGTCATCTTTTTATCTACAATTTATTTTCTCCATTTTGAATCACCCTTACTTTTTATTCTCTTTTTGTTTCTACACCCTCAGGACCTTCTGAATGTTGGTTTCCTCTCTATCCATGGTTTAAGGTGGCAGAGGTGAATGTGGATCATCCGAAAGCACGTCTGAGGATTATGTGAACCGCTTTAAATTATTCATTGCTCTCTGTAGAATATATATTTCTTGACTAAAAAAGGGGAGAGTGTGAAAAATAAAGACTTGTACACTAGAAATACATTGTGTACTTGTGGGGAGGCTCTGTAGAGGTGAGCTCACTAACCAGTTGTGCCACTTTGGTGTGGTAGTTTAGGGAAAAACACTTATTTATTAAAGGGACAGTTCACCCAAAAATGAAAATACAGTTATTACTTACCCTCATGTTGTCCAAACCTGAAGACCTTCATTGAGCTTCGGAACACAAATTAAGATATTTTTGATCAAATGGATGCGCTATGCCTTGTCCACTACTATAACATTGCACCAGGCACATTTAAAAGAAGTCACTTTTACGCGTGTCATTGCAAACATGGCTTCTTTATGTCCTAATTATACTCATTATACAGTAGACACAGCTTTATCACAAAACTCACACAAAGCTACCTTTCTTTTATCTCTTATGTATGTAAACCTATTTGCAAACAGATCCATTTGCTGCTCATGACTGTAGCTCCTGTTCCTCCACACTTCTGCAGTCTCATGTTCATCTTCTTATTACTGTCTGCATTTTGAACGCAGACAGTTTAAAATAGCCTGGAGACATAATTGATGACTTGATTAACCCCATCTGAACTGAGCAAATGATGTTGCTCATGTGGGTCTGAATCTTTTCTGAATGTTAATCTGAAATCTTATATTCCTACTGAATCAGTGTCCATCAAAAGTTTGACCTCTCGCTTTCGACTCCAGGCAACTGACCGAAGATACATGGATATTATTTTCATACGATTATGAGGTAGCTGGTTATATTACAGGAAATTCACAAGATATAAATTGCATTTGCTGATAGCATTGTGGACGATTCAGCAGACTACTACAATCTGGCAGACTTCATTGGGTTTGTACAACATTGCTCTTTCGCTGCGATTCAGACAGCTGATTTTAATTTTTAATATCCAGAAATGTTTAAAATGTTTACTTTTTATTATATTTTAAAATGTAATTGATTCCAGTGATGCAAAGCTAAATTTTCAGCACCATTACGCCAGTCCTTGGTGTCACATGATCCTTCAGAAATCACTCTAATATGCTGATTTGGTCCTCAAAAACATTTCTCATTATTATCCATGTTGAAAACTTTAAATTTAACTTTAAGTTTAAAAGAACGGCATTTACTTGAAATATAGTTTTTAAATTAAAATATTAATTATATATATATGTATTTTTTTAATCTTACAGACCTCAAATTTTCAAACAATAGTATACAACATTATTCCAGCACATTTAGTGCCTGTTAAGCAAAGTTTCAGGCTAAATAATTATTAAAACATTTTTACACTGAACACACTAAAGTGTTCTCACTTAATAATAGGCTCCCACAACCGTTCTTTCGTTAGTTTTCATATCAGACAGCTAATTATGGAACTGATAATGAACAGGATGCAACATCAGTCAGCAGCATTTAGGAAAAGGATACAGCAGGACAAAGCGAACTGACTTTGATTGAGCTGCTAGCGTACAGGATTGTTGTTTGTGACAATCACGCATCGTCAGGTTTATGACAAGCATTTACAGAGTTAAATTCAATCCTCCAGAGCACATCCATTTAAATTGCAATGTTATAGTTGACACTGCTGAGAACGAATGTGAATCCTTGCGAACGCGGTTGTGGGAGCGTCGGACCTGAGTAGCATCAACCATTGTTTCCTGCCTGGCCCATTTTCTTCCCATCATGGTCAGTCATGCTATTGTGCTCCTGTTGTCAGCTCATTAATATACGCTCCTGTTCTCCTGCCAGCCTTCCCCTTTCTCCTCCCATCCCTCCCTCCCTCCTCCACTTCCATAAGTCAAGGTCAGACAGTTTTACCTTTGGTTTTTCAAATGCGAAAACAGATTCATATCACCCTTCCCCCCGATTCCATTTTCCCGGACATTGGCACTGAGTGAGTGTGTGTGTGTGTGTGTGTGTGTGTGCCTGAGTCCTCTTGTGTGCCCAGTGGAGAAGTTTAATAAATGTGGTGTCACTCTAGTGTGGCATGTGAGATTGCTTGGCCTGCAGTCTGAGACACACGGGGATGCCTTTGAATGGCAGACCTCTGTAATAAGGCTGCAGAGGGTGTGAAAACAATATAGCATGGCATATGGAAACTGCTAATAACGTCGCTCGAAAAGCTTGTTTTCATTCAAATTGCTGTCAGATTGCATTAGTGAGCTATTGTTTCCACTCTACTCATTTATGATCAGATTTGTTGTCTTTTTTGCATGCTTACATACTGTTGATGTGCCTTTGAGTGTGTTTCGATTTATCTGATTTTTTTTTAAAGGAGTAGTTCACTTCCAGAACTAAAATTTACAGATAGTGTACTTACCCCCTTGTCATCCAAGATGTTCATGTCTTTCTTTCTTCAGTCGTAAAGAAACATTTCAGGATTTCTCTCCATATAATAGACTTCTATGGTGCCCCTGAGTTTAAACTTCCAAAATGTAGTTTAAATGCAGCGTCAAAGGGCTCTAAACGATCCCAGCCGAGGAAGAAAGGTCTTATCTAGCGAAATGATTGGTTAATTAATTAAATATACTTTATAACCTCAAACGCTCGTTTTATCTAGCTCTGTGTGAACTCTGTGTATTCCAGTTCATGAAAGTTAGGGTAGGTCAAAAAACTCTCATCTCATTTTCTCCTCCAGGCTAAAAATCATCCTACGTCGCTGTTTTACCTGTTTTTTTGTAAAGCACGTTTGACCTTGGAGGAGAAAATGAGATGGGAGTCTTTCGAATTACCCTAACTGTCATGAACCAGAATACACATAGTTCTGACAAGACGAGTGTTTGAGGTTAAAAAGTACATTTATAAATTTCTTTGGAAATAACCGATCGTTCTGCTAGATAAGACCATTCTTCCTTGGCTGGGATCATTTAGAGCCCTTTGAAGCTGCGTTGAAACTGCATTTTGGAAGTTCAATCTCGTGGGCACCGTACCAGTCCATTATATGGACTGAAATGTTTTTAAAAAACATAATTTCTTTATGACTGAAGAAAGAAAGACATGATAATCTTGGATGACAAGGGTTTGAGTAAAGTATCTGTAAATTTTCGTTCTGGAAGTGAACTACTCCTTTAATGGCCAATACAGATGTGGTAACATGCTCATCTGACCCTTAAATGTAGTTTTGTTGGTGTAACCTAATAAATTTAGGTTGATTCACTAATGGGATATTTGTGACTCAAAATAATTTAGGTGTTATCACATAAAACACATCATTGTAGTGTGACATGGGTGTTACATGTGCATCATTGGAAAAACATCTGACCGTCTGTACAAATAGTAACACGATTGTCAGTTAAAGAATTAGTTCACTTCCAGAATACAAATTTCTTGATAATTTACTCACCCCCATGGCATCCAAGATCATGTTTATGTCTTTCTGTCTTTAGTCGAAAAGAAATTAAGGTTTTTGAGGAAAACATTCCAGGGTTTTTCTCCATATAGTGGACTTCAATAGGGATCAATGGGTTGAAGGTGCAAACTGCAGTTTGATTGCAGCTTCAAAGGGCTCTAAACGATCCCAGCCGAGGAATAAGGGTCTTATCTAGTGAAACGATTGGTCATTTTCTTAAAACAATAAAAAAAAAAAATACTTTTTAACAACAAATGTTATCTTGCCCCAGCCTGACCTCACACATTTTGTAATCATGTTAGAAAGGTCATGCGTGACGTAGGTGGAAGTACCGACCCAGTGTTTACAAAGCAAACGTGCAAAGAAAGTCTAACGCCCTTTACAACGATTTTGAAGTTGGAGGAAAAAATGAGAGATTTTCGGCCTACCCTACCTTTTGAACTGGAGTACACAGACAAATAACAAAGACATGTGACCTTTCCAACATGATTGCGTAATGTGTGAAAACACACATGCGCATTGCAGAGCTAGTGCAAGATGAGCATTTGTGGTTAAAAAGTATTTGCATTTGTATTTTTTAAGAAAATGACTTACCATTTTGATAGACAAGCCCCCTATTCCTCAGCTGGGATTGTGTAGAGCCCTTTGAAGCTGCATTGAAACTGCAATTTGGACTTTCAACCCGTTGATCCACATTGAAGTCCACTATATGGAGAAAAATCCTGGAATGTTTTCCTCAAAAACCTTTTCTAGTTTACACTAGTGCATTTTCATTTAATAGCGCATAACTTTTGCTACAGTTACGCCTGTTCTTGTACGTCGACCCTCGAAAACATACACTTTTGAAAACGCTGCAGAACCAGTTTTATTTGTTGCCTTTCAGTGTAAACGGACCAAAACGGAGACTTTTGAAAATGATAGTGTGGCTGCCCATATTCACTCTGCATATCCTTGATGTGTAAACAATAAATCATGTTCGCTTTTTGGTTGTGTAGTGTGAACTGAGATCGTTTCTGAAACGCAGTGAAAACAGCAATGTAGACGAGAATCGTTTTCATTTTAAAATACTGTTTTAAAATGAAAACGCACTAGTGTAAACAGAGCCTTAATTTGTTTTCGACTGAAGAAAGAAAGACATCTTGGATGACATTGAGTAAATTATCAGGAAATTGTAATTCTTAAAGTGAACTAATCCTTTAACATTTACAATTTTATAAGTAGCCTAGAATCAGATCAGAATTGTATTTCTTGTCTGTTTTACATAATAGCATTTAATGAGATGTTTTCTAAACTCCTAAACTTTCTGTTCATTTCAGGGTTGAAATGAAAACGTCCAAGATAGTCAATGTAATCAGATATTTCACTCTACTTTATATGTGAACTGTATATGTCCTTCAGTCTTCAAAATACACTCCAGCTTGAGCACACTGCATTAAAGCCAGTTTGATTACATTTGAGATTAGAGCAAGGTGGGAGGTGTGAACCTGATGTCTGGCTGTAAGAGTGAGTTATGCTGTTGTTACCTGAGTGGGTCGGGAACGTGTCGCATGGTGCAGAGGCTGTACTCTACTACTCTGTTCCTGTGACCTTGGGGGTCATTGAGCGGAGGGATGCATTCATCACTGTGATGCTGGGGATGGGGGAAGGGGAAAAGGGGAGCTGTAGGCATGCAACTGTGGCATGCTCATTACTAACCTACACCCAGTACTCTGCTTCTCTTTGTGAGAATCAGTGTAATAACTTGTGTTCATATATGAATTGAGTAGGTTGTTGGAGTGTTTCTAATCTTTTTGTGGATTCATTCATTTATTTACCACAATAATTAACTTTCATTTTTACCCACAAACACAAAAGATTAATTTAGAATATTTTAATATTTTTCAACGGCGCCAAAAGCTTTGTGGGCAGCACGCCGACATACAGCGCCGTTGCGCTACGGGCGTCCCGAGTTCGAATCCCACCTCGAGGACCTTTTTCTCTCTCCCACTTTGCTTCCTTTCAGCTACAATCTGTCCTATCACAATAAAAAAGGCCAAAAATAAATCTTAAAAAAAAAAGAATATTTTAGGTCACTTTAGATCAGATAAAGTGGGGTTTAAAAAGTTCACATGGGATTCAAAGTCTGAAAATAACTAGAACATTTTAGAATTAAAACACAACAAAGAAACTGTAAAATAAATAAAAATATGTATGACCAGTGTTGGGGAAAGTTACTTTTAAAAGTAATGGGTTACAGTATTGCGTTACTCCCTAAAAAGTAACTAATTATGTTACTTACTTTTGCGTTACTTTTCAAATCTTGGCAGGGATTGCTTGTTTGTTTTTAATTTAAAAAGTTCTATTTTTTGCAAATGTAAAAGCCCTTTCACACCAAAAGCTTACAAAAGTAAATTCATGGCAGTACAGTAGACCACAGAAGAAGAGAGTTCAACACTCTTCAGCAATAATAAAAAAAAGAACGAATGTTAATTTATTGAGTAATTTTTGCTTATTATGGTTGAATTGGATCATTGAAGGCCAGCAGCTTAGACAGTGGTTAATAAAATGGGATTAAATACAGAAATATACAGATATATAATATTTGTATTATTTAACATATTTAATTGCAGGTTTGCATTATATTCTAAGTTGCATTTCACTGTCTATATTTAATTTGAGAAATACTTTGTAAGTGAGATGAATTAATGCATGTTCACATTTAGTCTAGAACTAAAGTAACATCTTACTCCTGATTTCTCTCAACATGGGGACAGGAGAGCTTTCAATCAATAAATGGGGGGAAAAAAGTAACTGGCATTACTTATTTGAAAAAGCAACTTTTTCTTGTAAATTAAAAAGTATTGCGTTACTTTACTAATTACTTGAAAAAAGTATCTGATTACATCACTCACGTTACTTGTAATTCGTTACCCCCAACACTGTGTATGATTCTGCACTACTTCTAAGTCACAAAAACTTATGAACATTTTTCATATGCTTAATAAAGGTAAAATGAAAACAACAAAGGTCCTAAAACGAAACCCTGTGATACTCCTCTAGAAATTGTATTTATTTTACTTGTAATAATAGAAATGACTAAAAATATACTGTTTTTTTTATCAAAAAGAACTTGAATTTGGCTTTTCTGAATTGAAATGTAACATTAAATATTTTAAAATGCTGCAATATTACTAGTTCACAAATCAGATTTTGTGACATTGCTTACGTGGCTTTTGATTATTGTGGCATTGATTACGTTTTTGCTTCCATTGAAGCACAATCTATTTCTCAAATCTTTATTGAAAACATGATCATCAGTCAGTAAATCAAAAGACGGACATTATAAAATGTATGAAAATATTTCAGTTAAGCCTCTTACTCTATTTGTTATGCTAAATATTCTATCATTTGTAATGACATGTTGCATTTAATTAAAAAAACTGGGACCCCACTGTATATCCCAGCATGTCTCTTTCTGCATCATGTTACAATATACACACTATCCTCCATCCATCTCCATCAATAAAGCGTAATGAATACGAAACGGCGAAAAGTATGCCCCCCTTCCCTTTTACGATGTGAGAGTATTGATCAGAAAGAGCTAAGGTCATGCTCTTTCTCTGTTTATCGTCTGCCTTTCGAGCTCAAAGCACTCATCTTTTGTTGTACATAAAAACAACCGAATAATGACAGAGATAATAGCGAGAAAAGGCTGAGGAATTATGCGGTCAAAATAACCAATTGTTCCCATTGCTAAGCAAAGGCTCCATCAACATTTCAAGTATGACAGTGCAAACCAAATTCAAAGATTTCCTTTTCACTCTGGTTGTCTATGTGTTTGAAGAGCTGTTGTGATTAATCTTTGCTCTTTTTGTATACTGTTTCCATGCTGAAAGCCTGAAAGCTTCTGCTGATTTCAGTCAGCTTGCTCTTATGGCAGACTCCAGTCTCATGGAAAAACAGCATCCGAGCTACATGTATCTGAATGAAGCTTCCTTTGACACATGTATGTATCATAAACACAGCATGACAGCTGTCACTGCAGCTCATGTCAATGCACTGCTGAAGTCTTTTCTCTATCATGTGCTATTGGCAGGGCTCTTCATCATTATACTGACAAATGTGACTGGAGGGTTTGTTTCTGTCATTTATGGACTAGGACCAAATTTGATTTGGTTAAAATGAACAGATTTGTTTTGAGTGCCGACAGACTTTTTAAAGAAACCAAATGCATCTTAGAAGCTGATTTTAGATCTGTATTGATCTGCGTTGCTCCTTCACTGCAGAGAAAGATTTAAAATACACAGAGTATAAATAGTCTAATAGCATATTCTTTTAATACATTTTCAAGGAATAGTGTGTAGTCAGTCAGGAATTAATGCAAAATAAACACTGACTGGATGATCAAGGCTCCTGTATCCCACTGGCTACTTACTAATTTGTAATTTTACACTACCAATCAAAAGTTTTTGAACAGTAAGATTTTTAATACTTTTTAAAAAGTCTCTTCTGCTCACCAAGCCTACATTTATTTGATCCAAAACACGGCAAAAGTAGTACAATTTTGAAATATTTTTACTATATATATATATATATGTTTTCTATTTAAATATATTTTAAAATTTAATTTATTTTTGTGATCAAAGCTAAGCTTTCAGCATCATTACTCCAGTCTTCAGTGTCACATGATATTATTATTATTATTTTATTATTATTATTATTATTAATATTTAAAACGGTTGACTCCATTTTTTTTCAGGATTCTTTGGTGAATAGAAAGATCCAAAGATCAGCATTTATGTGAAATTAAAAGCTTTTGTAAAATAATACACAAGCTTGGAGTCAGTATAATTTTTGGGGGGGAAAGAAATGATAGAAATCAGTACTTTTATTTTATGTTTAAAAATGATGATAAAGACATTTATAATGTTACAAAATATTTCTATTTTAAATAAATTATGTTCTTCTGACCTCTCTGTTTATCAGTAAAACCTGAAAAAATTCTACTGTGCTGTTTTCAACATCATAATAATAAAAAATTTTATGAGCAGCAAATTGGATATTCAAGTGATTTCTGAAGGATCATGTGACTGGAGTAATGATTCTAAAAATTCAGCTTTGAAATCACAGGAATAAGTTACATTTTAAAATATAATCAGCCATTTTAAATGTTACTGTTTTCACTGTACTGTTGTTGTACCAAATAAATGCAGACTTGGTGAGCAGAAGAGACTTCTTTAAAAAACGTTGCAAATCTTACTGTTCAAAAACGTTTTACTGGTAGTGTACATGTATATGATCTTAGAGCTTTGGCTAAGGAAAAAAAGTCTATTACAATAAACAAAATAATCAGCCGAGGAATAAAATGAAAACTGCAACAATATTAAGGTAATATCCTGAAGTCTAGGGTTCGACAGATATGTGTTTTTCAGGGCCAATGCATTACAGATTATTACAGATTAAGTAGACCGATATCCGATATTTTAAACCGATATATATATATATATGTATATGTCTGGTGTAAAAATCAAAATGAATGTCAAAATTAAGAATAACAAGGGCTCTGACAGAAACTTTCTTTAAATGCTTTTAAATTATTTTATCTGCAAATCGGTTGTGAAAATGACTGATAACGATAACCTTAAAAATGTATAATATCAGCACCGATAATCAGTCGACCTGTACTGAAGTTCCCTCGGGTCATTTTTACTTACAACTTACAGCTGATATTATATATAAAATGAGACAAGATTGTGGTTTTAGACATAAAAGTAGCCCCAGTTTCAGTTACTACAATGACTTCTCTAATATAGCACTGCTACTGTCATGGTGAATACATGGTGAATTTAAGGAAATATGAAATTGCTGAATGCCACGATGGACTACTCAGAATTAAGTGGGTAAGTCCGTTTAGAGGTTTTAGAGGAAGCTCTGGTTGCCTCTATGGTCTTCTTCTGAAAACTATTATAGCAGCACATTTACAGGTTTCAGATGAAAGTGAAACACAGACTGCTTTTAGTTAATTGCTCATTTGAATCTATAAAGGCAGCCAATTATGGTTATGTGTGCTGTAAATCTGATTAACCTCTCCACACTGCTCCCCTAATGCCATGGAGACCACAAAGGTCTAATGCTTGTTCAACAAGCGTGTGTTATTATAACATAAGTAAAGCCAACCAGTGCTGGTGTACCTAAAATAAACATTAACATATGAGCTAAACAACTGAGATGGATCATTTGTTAGCTGAGCAGTTTTTTTAACCCTTTCTGTGGTGATTTAGGAGGACAATCTGTACTTTTATGTATAATAATTTGTATCTTATCTGTGTAATTGCACAGAATTAATCTAAACAGAGCTGAAAGTACTACACGTTTATTGGATAACATATTTAAATATAATAAACAAACATAGATGTAGGGAATGTGTAGAACTTATCATCTAAAACCATAAAAATTATTATATGAAATATGAAATCAGATAAAATATATATATTGGATAAAAACTTAAATGAAAACTAGAAATGTTGCATTGGCAACTAATTGAAATAAAACAAGCTTGAAGTACTAAAATTACTAAAACTAAAACAGAAATGAAAATGAAAGCGAAATAAAAGTCTTTTTAATATGTAAATATTTTTATAGAATGTAATATAAAAAAGCACATTAGCTGTTAAAGATTGTTCAAAATAGAAGTGCTACAACAATATAAATAATATTAAAATAACACAGATTCCATGTTGTCACCATTGTTTTATATCATTTATCTGGTTTCTTTGGGCATGATTTATCAGTATTCTTTTTTGAATGTGACAGTTATGTCAGAGAATGCTCTAATTTCAGCATTTCACTTGGACGTTGTGATTTGTGATGCTGCCTAAGATGCCTGGTCCGGCTTCGTCTCCTGCCCTTATCCATTACAAAGGTCTCGAGGGAAATTAATCCAGCCCAGAAATGCCTTACCCATAATTGTGGCAACCTGCACCCGTGTCACCGGACTGTAAATCCACACACGTTCCCAATATGCACACACTACAGGTAATTATATCATTGTCTTAAGTTGCTCCCAAAGACGAGACCTGATACACTTTTCATTGTCTGGGTTGCCCCTTTTGCAACTCTGTGATGCTGCTTCTATGCTGAAGAGGTGACGTGGTGAATAATGGACCTGAATTATCACGACAAGCGAGATTAATTGCCGTGAGCTGTGATTAGCCCTCCCTGCCAAGCTGAGCTTTTATGCCTCTATACATACTTCATCATTAAATGCAGTCAGTAATCACGTTTCTCCACTGCCACCGCATTACATATCTCAGCCGTAATCCATATGCAGATGACATTAGGGCGGATTGTTATTTAATTGGCCCCTTGAAGGTCTGTCAGCGTGTCTTTATCGCCAAGCCCTTGTGTTTTAACTACCTAAAGCGACCCAGCCATCCCCTCGTATTCATCTGGCCAACAGAAGCGCTCTGGCTGTCACTGGGTGGATGAATGCTAATGAGAGCGAGAGAGATGAGTCTTTAGTGAGATCGGGTTTTGGCTCATTGCTCAGCGAAATGTTTGGCCAGCTCTCTGATCATATTTGTCTTCCTCAGTCCATGCTGTGATAAAGCTGCAAGCAGGAGCGGGACAGAGGGGGGACCAGCGTTGCAGTGTTAAAAATGCCCTCAGAAACTCGGATGGAGACCATACTTGCATGCCAGAAATCTTATTTTAAACCAATATTTCAGTATGAAATAGACTGAATCATACCGCTCTATGAACAGCTTCTTTAAAGGATTAGTCCACTCCAGAATTAAAATTTCCAGATAATATACTCACCCCCATGTCATCCAAGATGATCCATGTCTTTCTGTTTTCAGTCGAAAAGAAATTAAGGTTCTTGAGAAAAACATTCCAAGAATAAGGGTCTTATCTAGCGAAATGTTTGGTCATTTTCTAAATAAAAATAAAAATGTAAATTTACTTTTTTAACCACAAATGCTCATCTTGCACTAGCTCTGTGTCCACGATTTCATGTGTTACATGGTAACGTGTGTCGTAGGCGGAAGTACTGATCCAGTACTTACGAAACAACAGCATGGAAAGAAAGTCAAACAGCCTTTACTGAAAATGGTTAAACAACAATTTCGGACGATTTTGAAGTTGGAGGAGAAAATAAGCACCACCTTTTTGAACCGGAGGACATAGATGAAACGAAACGTGCATCGCAGAGTTAGTGCGAGATGAGCATTTGTGGTTAAACATTATATAAATTTTTATTTTTTTTTGAAAATGGCAGATTGTTTTGCTAGATAAGACCCTTATTCCTTGGCTGAGATTGTGTAGAGCCCTTTGAAACTGCACTGATGTTGCAATTTGGACCTTCGTCCCGTTGATCCCCATTGAAGTCCACTATATGGAGAAAAATACTGGAACGTTTTCCTCAAAAACCTTAATTTCTTTTTGACTGAAGAAAGAAAGACATGAGCATCTTGGAAAAAGCAATTACATATTGCATGTATAAATTGGGAATAGTTACAACAGCTTTTGGGA